>JAVJIF010028105.1:0-44448 GCA_038442645.1 Agave tequilana | reverse complement strand
AAAACTGTTTTTACATCAACTTGCTCGAGCTCCAGATCGAACCAAGCAAACATGGCTAGCAACACAACGGATAGAGGTGTGCTTCACAACTGGAGAGAATACTTCATTGAAGTCAACACCCTCTGTCTGACTGTAGCTTGTTGGCTACCAAGCGTGCTTAGTATCTTACAGACTCAGCAGTAGGAATTTCTTCTTTCTTCTTGAAGACCCATTTGCAGCCAATAATTTGCTGTCCCCTGGGCAGCTTCACTAACTCTCATGTTTGTTCTTATGACAGATTTCATCTCTTCAGTCATAGTAACAGTCCATTCTTCTGCAGCTTCATCAGAACTGATAGCCTCCTTGTTGGTGGAAGGCTCTGAAATCTCAATAGATTCTACCATACTTAGAGCATAAGTGACCATATTTGCATAGGCGTATCGCTTAGACAGACGGATCTGTCTTCTTCCTCTCCCGGTGGTAATACTGTACTGTTGCTCTGGCAGTGTATCATCACCCGAAGTTAGACCTTGAGCATCATCGACTAGTTTAATGTGTGTGCTCCCCTGCACTCCTTCTGTAACTTTGCTCTCAAGCTCCACCTGCTTGCTTCTTTTCTAGAACATGTAGAATCAACAACAGACTCCTTTTTTCGGTTGAAGCATGTAATTTTCATCAAAAGTAATATCCCTACTAATAACAAATTTAGGTGACTTAGGATCAGGATGAAATACACCGAGAGGGAGGTGAATAAGTGTTTTGCTAATCAAATGCTATTTTTAAACTATTTATGATGAAAATATCCAAATGGTCACTCAAAACAAGAATTGAAGCCGAATTTCCCGTGAAAGGCTCTAGAACTTCTCCTCTTTGATTCCTTTAGATAATGAGTTGAGATGCTCAATTGCCTTCTTATTGAGTTGAGTATAGACCGATAGTTAAAGTGATGAATAAAATGCAAGCAATGAAATTAAACAAGATAAACAACTACACAAGTATGAAATGTAAAAAGCAATAGAGAGTAAGACATAAGCAATCACAAACACAAGGGATTTGTTCCGAGGTTCGAGCCACTGCTCTACGTCCCCGCCTTCACCACTATGAAGGATTTCGCTATCCTCTAAGGAATCTTCCATAAAGAGATTACAACTTGATCTACATAAGATCGGAGTACACAACTCCACTAACTCAACTCTCTACACAAGAGGTAGCATAAAGCCAATTGAGGTTATAAAGCTATTGGTGATCCACAAGATCATAAACACTCTCTCTTTCAACTTCCTATAGAATAGGATATGAAGTGTCGCTCAAGAAGTTTAAGTGAGAGAATAAATTCAGTTAGAAAGATGTGAAGAGCTTTAAAAATAATTGAAAATAGCTTTGGAAAGAAGGAACTTGAAGATTAGAAGCTAGAAAAAATTTTCTCCTTTAATTAAAACTTAAAAACTTGTAAACTCGTATAAACTTGTTATGCTAAAATCAAAACCAATGACCCATATATATAGGCAATGATTAAATATCATTTGTAAATCATTCTAGGTCATTTGGGGGTGTGTTTAGACACTTGGAAACCAAAAATATCTTACACTTTAACAACTATATTCTACACTTTAACAAACTAATATCTTACAAGGCTCTAGGTGATTATAAGATCTTCAACCGAGTTTCTCCTTTAGCGATGCTTGAGTGCTTTGAGCTTTAATCCAGTATTTGAATCTTCTTGAGTCTTCAATACCTTCCTTTATAAGAAGAAAACTCTTTGAATTCTTAAAACCCAGAAATATACTTAAACACTTGAATTTTAATAATACTAAACAATCACATATGTTTTCTATCATCAAAATCATAAAACTGGGTGATTGTAACCTTGGGCGAATAATCTCCCCCTTTTTGATGATGACAAACATGTGGGTTATTTAAATAAAAGATAGGAAGAGCTTGGAAAAGCTCTCTCTCAGATTGTGCTATCTATTAAGTACAAGAAAACATTATGACTTTAAATAGATTTGACAATATAAGCAAGCCACACATATATGCATATATAAAGATGATATCAATATATAATCATATGCATACATAGCCTACCATCCTTCCATTCCTCCTTCCTTCAAAAATAATATATAAGCATGGTAAAGATAATGGATATAGAATACCAAAACAACTTAATAACACAAATAGCTCTCCCCCTTTTCGTCATGCATCAAAAAGGGTAAAGATATCAACATAAAAGAGATATTAATTTGAATAATATATGTAAAAAAAATTTGAAAATATTTTTCAAAACTTATGAATACATAATACAAACATTTAACTCACCACAAATGAATGAAAATCTATTATAATCTAGTGATTTATTAAAAATATCCGCAAGTTGAAAATCGGTAGAAACATAATCAATTTCAATATCGCCTTTCTCATAGTGATTTCTAAGAAAGTGATATCGAATATCTATGTACTTGTTCTTGCTATGCTGATTTGCATTTTTTGTCATATGAATGGTGCTAGTATTATCACAAAATATTTTAATATGGTTATAATACAAATCATAGCCAAGGAGAGTATGTTTCATCTAAAGGATTTGTGCACAACAAACCCCGGCCGCAACATACTCTGCCTCGTGGTTGAGAGGGCTACGGAATTTTGTTTCTTAGAAGACCACGAAACAAGATAATTTTCTAGAAATTGACAAGTACCACTAGTGCTCTTCTTATCCACTCTACAACCGGCATGGTCGGTATTCGAATAACTCGTCATGAGAAATTGTCCAATTTTCAGATACCACAAGCCCTTTCCAATAGTGCCCTTAAGATATCTAATAATGTGTTTTACCGCCATTAAGTAAGATTCTTTAGGATAAAATTGCAATCTAGCACATAGACACACACTAAGTATAATGTCCGGCCTACTAGCCGTCAAATAAAGTAAACTACCAATCATGCTTCTACAAAGTTTAATGTCTACGTTTATACTTTATTCATCCTTATCAAGCTTTGTGGTAGTGGCCATGAGAGTCTTACTTAGCTTTGCATTTTCAATCTCAAATCTCTTGATGAGTTCTCTTGTGTACTTAGTGATCGAGCCAAACCTGCACAAAAAATACAAAAATTTAGAACAGTGCTAGTCCTCAATTCTACCGTGTAGTCTAGGGCTAACGGGTCATGATCCACAGGGAGGGACAACGATGGAAGCGTTGTATAAGTTTCTCTCTTTTAATTTATCGAAACTAATTAATATTTATCTTCTCAGTTTTATAAAAAAACATAAAATTGTTAAGTTGAGTTAAGAAGAAGATGGTAGAAGAAGAGATGGTGGTGGTGGTGTTGTTTTAATTATAAAAGAAAAAGAAACAAAAAGAGATAAAGAAAGTGCTGATGCAAAAATCAGAAAAACAAAAAAGAGTACTTACCTCTATCATTGAATCATAATAAAAACTTACCTCAGCATGAAATAAACAAAGCAAATAGAAAAGAATATTGAAAGCAGGGCTTCGGCGAGATCAAGTACAATGAGAAAAAGTGAGAAACCTCCATTGATTGTCACCTTCAATATAAGCTTCTTGAAAAAAGATTATAATAGTGTCACTCTATAATAACTCTTCCTCTCTTTTGATCATGTAACTCTCTCTAGTCTAAAATAAAATAAAAAATAAAAATTACATTGAAGAAGAAAAGAAAAACCTATACTAAAGCTCTCTCTGAGATGGTGTTCTTTCTGCCTTCGAGGTATGAGGGTATTTATAGGAGAAAAACAGAGGGATAGAACGCATATGAAGATAGGAAAAGTTGGATATTTCTGAATTTAAATTCTCCTCTTATCTCCAAACTTGTTTTGACTTATCCTTAGAAATTCAATTCTGACTTGTAACTTGTTATCGTGTTGATGTTGAATATGGCTTATCAGACGGCTAAATTGGAAAGTGTGATCAACATACGAGTTGTAGTCCTTCAATTTTTCTTCCTGGAGCATCTTGAATCATCAAATTTGAGTTTCGATAGAGAAAGTTATGATTGAAATACTGAAGAGTGTCCAGTCTGAATCCGAATTAAATTCAGATTTTCTCTCTTTTATCTTCATCTTGTGGTGCAAGCAATCTGGTTCAAAATAGAAGTCCATCTCTATCTTAATTAGAATGATGATTCATTTTGTTCTATCTTTCTCCTCCTCTAGATTTGAATAGCAATTAGGAGTCCTACTTTATCCTCCTCCTCTAGATTTGAATAGCAATTAGTAGTCCTACTTTATCCTTCCTTCTCCTCTCCTAGATTTTAAATTAATAATTTAAAATCTAAGTTTAGATTAGGTTAGATAAGATAGAAGATTCTAAATTACTAAAATAAATCATGCATGTGGGCTTGTGGACTTTTTAGGCTTTTGGGCTTTAATTGAGCTTCATTTATTTATTCTTTAATTTCTCAGGCCTGCACAACGTTAAATAATAAAATGTTACATAGCAGTGCTTTAAAAAGAATAAGTAGGAAATATGATGATAAATATACACTTTTAACTACCTATCACTTAGCTTGATTAATGAAAATTTCATCACACTTTTGCTTGATTTGGAGCTTAAGGAAGTAGTTTAGTTCTCCCATCATAGACATCTCAAACTCGTTCTTCATGTATGATTCAAATTATTTACAAAGTTTTTAATTAGTGGATCCAAAAATATTATCATCAATATAAATTTGAACAATTAGAATATCACTATCTACATGCTTTATAAATAAAGTGATGTCAAGTTTACCTTTAACAAAATCATTTGAAATTAGAAAAGTTGAAAGCCTTTCATACCAAGCTCTTGGAGCTTGTTTTAAATCATATAAAGTTTTATCAAGTTTGTAAACAAAATCTGGATGTATAAGATCAACAAACCCAGGGGTTTGTTCAACATACACTTCCTCTTCTATAAAACCATTTAAAAACGCACTTTTGACATCCATTTGAAAAAGTTTAAAATCTTTAAAAGAGGCAAAGGCAAGTGTCATCCTATGTCTTCAAGCCGTGCTACGGGTGCAAAGGTTTCCTTAAAATTGATACCTGCGATTTGGGTGTAACTTTGGGCCACTAACCTAACTTTATTTCTAATAACATTAACCGACTCATCTAACTTATTCCTAAAAATCCATTTAGTACCAATAGTTGGTCTATCATGAGGTCTAGGTATAAGATGCCAGACTTGGTTGCGCTCAAATTAATTGAGCTCTTCTTGCATCGCTAGCACCAATATGAATTGGCCTCGGTTTCGAGATTGTTTTTGGACTCAATATATGAAATAAAAGAAAAATACTCACATAAATCATAGAGTTTGGATTGAGTAGTTACCCCCTTGGATAAATCACCTATGATGAGGTCCTTGGGATGACTTGAAGCAATCTCCAATCCTTTGGAAGTGGTTGTGTTGGCTCCACTTCAAACCTCTTAATCTTCATCTTGTACATCTATCTTTAGCTTTTCTTCTTCTATAGGTGAGTCCTTCAAGGACTTTGATTCGGCTTTTGTAGTATGGAATACCCTTATCTCCCTTGGTGAATAAAAGCAATACTACGTGGGGAGTGACTCGGATGATAAAAGTGCTACTTCCAAATGTGCTACATGGTACAAGGGGATGACCTCCTTAAGGTAAACTCCGAATCTGAGCTTGATGAAGATATTCGCATGCCATATGATGAGCTTGCTTTATTTGGTCAAAACTTCTTGAAAAATATAATTTTGCTTAAAATGGAAAATAAAAGATTGAAAAATGAAAATGATTCCATTTTAAAAGAAAAAGATTCTTTTATAAATGAATTTGAAATTATTTCAAAAGAAAATGAATATTTAAAGAATAAATTTACTTTGGTGGAAAAAGAAAAGGAAGTTATCTTTAAGGAAAAGACTCTTTGAAAAAGAAAATTATTTTAAAAGAAAAAGAAAAGATTTCTAAAAGAAAAAAATGTTGATCTTTGCTCTGTTTCTCATGCTAATAATGTTGCACCTCCTATTGATAAAAATGATATTCATATTTTGAAAAAGAAAATTGATTGTTTGGGCTCCACTTTGAGCCATTGTGCATTTAACCACTCCAAATTGGAATCTATATTTCGCAAGAAACAAGTTTCACATATGCATGCACATACCCCATGGCATACACATGCACACCATGATCACACTCACACCGCACATGTGTATTCTAATGTGTACACATGAACGCATTATGGCCGAAAAGGCCATCTTGCAAAATTTTATTTTGATAGAATAAATCATTTAAATTTTACTAATAAAAATATTTGAGTTCCTTATAATACTAACCCCCATGGACCCAAAAAGAAATATGGGTACCAAAATCTCTACCTCTTGTATTTGATGTAGGTGTAGGCTCTCACAAAATATGAGAGATTTGGTGCCTTGGTGGTGGATACACTTGGAGCTTGATGGACATACCCAATTGATACATCACTATTAAGAAAGTATGGTGGGGGACCACCATAGTTTGGAGATATAGAGAATAGTTCATATGGTTTGGTAACTATTTCTAACTCCCTTTTTGTATACATGCTTTCTTATTGTTTATTTTTTTGCTTGTTATGATTTTAATGCTCATATGTTAAACGGAATGCTCATTAGACTTGTGATGTACATATATAGTCATTGAGATACACCTATATTATATGAATTTATATTTTGTGTTCTTACTATTAGATTAGTTATTGTGTATATCCTATTTCTAAAAGCACTTGCATTTACCATAATGATCATATTTGTTTAAATTTTTGTGCTTCATGTTTTGATTACATGTTTAGATGTAGTTTTCATTAAAACTTGTATTTATACTTGTACAATTAGTGAGCTATACTTAACTCTTTTGTTTGGGTGCTTTAATACTTATGTATACTCATTAGATGTAGATGTATTTGTATAACCTAGTTTTGATGATTCTTATATTTTTAATTATTTTCTCTATTTTTGTACATGTTCTTTGTTTGCTTCATGTACATGTTAATTTTGCCCAAAACTCTAAATATACATGTCTATCCTAAAGTCACTTGCCTTCATGTAATATTCTTTGTGGATTTATTTATGTTTGGATATATATGTATACTTTAGTTTCGACAAAACATACATATACCTTGAAGCTCGTTTAGTTTTTTTTGATAAAAGAATTTCTTGTTTTGTTTTGAGCCTTATCGATTTATTTCATGAATTTTTTATTCACATGATTCTTATACACTCACCTTTATGTTTACGCATGATTTTGTTTTCATGAGCACATTTTTGAGCTTTATATATCTTGAGTGACAATACATGTTTCATGAGATATATAAATTTGATTTTATGTTTTAAAGGATCTTTAACTAGTTTTTTAAAAATTATTTTTAACTAATTATTTATTCTTCAATTGGTAGTGTTTCCAACTATGCTAATATTTTCAAATCCTATTTTTTAAAACTTCTACTCTTAAAGGGCGGTTGGTTGGGCGACCATGCCTTGTGTGCCATAATGACTATTTCTTTTATCTTGTGCATGATAAGGGCAGATGATGTGAGTTATACACTTGATCTTCATATTGTTTCATTTTTGCATACTCATATTTATTTTCTCATATATGTGTGCTTCAAATTTGAATTGATATTTCCATTTTAATACATCATATATATGATTTTGATTGTGCATGTTTTATAATGTCTTTACACATTTTTTTAAGGCACAAAATGTTTATGCTAAGTTTGACATAATTCAAAATGTTAATTGACATATTTATAAGCTTATGTATTTATTTCAATTGATATTTTTTGTTATCAAAATGTACATCATGTTTCACCTTTAATTGGTATCAAAATCTGCAATTGGTATCTTAATAATTTTGTTTATCTACAAGTGATATCAATATTTGTTTTGTTAACTACTATTTGATTTCCATTAGTATCAAAATTTATTTTGTTGACTACAAGAAATTTCAAAAAAAAAAAATTGATTTCAAAATTTTCTTAAAAATTTTGTTTGATATTTATTGCTTATATGTAAGGGGAGCTTAACATCTCCTCTGTATATAGATTCATATTAAGTGTATTGTACGTATTGAGGAGCTTAACTTGTGCATGATAAGGGTAGATGATGTGAGTTATACACTTGATCTTCATATTGTTTCATTTTTGCATACTCATATTTATTTTCTCATATATGTGTGCTTCAAATTTGAATTGATATTTCCATTTTAATACATCATATATATGATTTTGATTGTGCATGTTTTATAATGTCTTTACATATTTTTTTAAGGCACAAAATGTTTATGCTAAGTTTGACATAATTCTAAATGTTAATTGACATATTTATAAGCTTATGCATTTATTTCAATTGGTATTTTTTGGTTATCAAAATGTACATCATGTTTCACCTTTAATTGGTATCAAAATCTGTAATTGGTATCTTAATAATTTTGTTTATCTACAAGTGATATCAATATTTGTTTTGTTAACTACTATTTGATTTCCATTAGTATCAAAATTTATTTTGTTGACTACAAGAAATTTCAAAAAAAATTTGATTTCAAAATTTTCTTAAAATTTTGTTTGATAATTATTGCTTATATGTAAGGGGAGCTTAACATCTCCTCTGTATATAGATTCATGTTAAGTGTATTGTACGTATTGAGGAGCTTAACTTCTCTTCTTTATGTGATACATGTGTGTAAGGGGAGTTTAACATCTCCGTCTATACATTATATATTTTGCTTATGTGGTTAGGATCTAGTCATCCCTTCTCCATATATTGCATGTATGTAGGGGGAGTTAACTAAACTTCTCTCCTCTTCAAGAATGTATACATACATACATACATACATACATACATACATACATACATACATACATACATACATACATACATATATATATATATATATATATATATATATATATATATATATATATATATATATATATATATATATATATATATATATAGACAAACACACACACACACACACACACACACACACACATATATTATATATGTTTTGTTTATGAGTTTTCATTGAATATCTACTTGTTTTTTCTATGCACGAGTTAATGGGAAGCTTCTATGAAGCTTATCTTTAATCCATGCATATATAACTCCATCAGTTTTGTCATCATCAAAAAGGGGGAGATTGATGGCCCAAAAGCCCATCACTCTAGTTTTGATGATGATTAACTCATGTAGTTATAGTATTAATAATCTTGTCTTTATTAAGTTTCAGATATTCAATCAAGATCTTACTCGGTGTTTAGCATCAACAAAAGATTCGAAGTCAAGTTTTGAAGCTATCGCTTGTTGATTCAAGAGTTCGCACTTCAAGATCGCATCAAGTACTCAAAGAGGAGTCGAGCTTATGGATCAAGTTTGGATCAGATGGAGAAGAAGATTTTCAAGAGGAGATTTGTAAGAAGACTTGAGTCTGAGTTTGTAAATTTAAGATTTTTATTTTAGGATAAAATATAAAAGACAGTTGTGGATTACTCAAGCTCATATACGCACACAAAATATTTATCACTTTCATGTTAAATAGTTTTTGAAAAATACCGATTTTGATTTAAGTTTTAAATTCTATAACTCAAAAATAGTTCACATGTTTGTAATATGTGTTGATTTTTTATCACACATATTTGTATTTTAAAGTATTTCAATGAACTTATTTTTGTGAATTTTATAGAGATTTTATGAAATTTAAGATGTATTTTTAAAAGTTGTTAACACTATTTTTTGGGTTGTTGGCGGTTGACCGACCGGTCGACCGACGTGCACAAGACGTGCATAAGCCTATGTGACTTGAGCTTGGTCGACTGACCGGTCGACCGCAGTAGAGATCGGCCGACCGGTCAGTCGACCAACCGCGTCTGCAGAGCTCTCGGGTTTTCTCGGTCGACTGGGCGGCCGACCATTCTGTCGATCTGCTCAAAACCCTTACAGTTTTCTAGCCATAACATTTTATTTATATATTCAATCAATATGATTTTAATTGTATTTCAAAGATAACGTTTAGGGCTATATTTCTTATTCAATAATTATTTTCTGATTCAAATATTAAAGATGTCAAATATTCGGTTGAATTCTACTCTTGTTCTGAAAATAGTTTAAAATTTTGGTTTGACACCTTTCCATATTTTATTGATAATATTTTACACCGAAATGATATTGATGTGATTTAAGCTGCATTAGAAAGAAAACTTCAAGATATACAAATTCATCCTATATACTTATTTCCAAATTCTAAGTTTTTGGGCCATAAAACTGTTCTCAAAATTTGACTTATTGCACAGTCTGGGTCTGAGGTCGACCGCCAGATTCCAACGATCAGATATTTAACCGTTGGTCAATCGACTAGGTAGTCAACCGACAAGACATTTATGGCGGTTTTGAACCATAATGGCTAGTTTTTCTTGGCCTATAAATATAGGGTTTTTGGATGAGTTTTAAACAAGTTTTTCAAGAGCTTATTTTTCCATCTTCAATAGAGTTTTCCCAACAAGTTTTTAGAGCTTCATTGTCATATTAAAAGAGAGTTTATCAAGAGTGATTCTCTTAAGTTTTCAAAAGCTTTTCTTTGAGTTTTTACCTCCACATCTATCTTGTTTTCTCACAGAAACTTGAGCTATCCATTGCTATATCCATCCTCTATAGGATCCTTGTTTGTGAGAGTATTTGCTGGTGATCAAGAGAAGTGATCATCAAGTGTTCCGCTTTTGTATTTGGAGGAGTTGTAGAGGTTGCGGCCTTAGTGAGCTTGAGGATTCGCGTATGTTGTTCTTGCGAGAACAAGTGAGAGACTTGCAGGTCCAAGAGTTCTTGATAGAGCTCGTTGTAAGTGTTGCGGCACCGAGTGATCTTGCGGGATCGATTATAGTGGAAATCCTTCATAGTGTTGAAGGCGGGGACGTAGAGAAAGTGTGCTCGAACCTCGAAACAATTCTCCCGTGTTTGTAATTGCTCATCTCTCTCTCACTTGTGTTTTATATCTTGCATGCCCTTATTGTTCATATCTATTACATGCTTGATATTTCCTTGTGCTTAATTGATATATGATTGGGATTGTTTGCTCACCTTGTATTCAACCAAGAGAACTATAGTGGCACCTTAACTCTTAATCTAGAGGAATCTTAAGGAGATAGTTCAGAGCCCTTCACCGAGAATTCAACTATACTCTTTGGTTATACTTTTTGTGTTTGCATAATAGTTTTAGCTTACACAATTAGTTTTAATTCCGCATTAGTTTTGCATTTGATTAGCTTATCACCTATTCACCCATCCTCTTGGTGACTTACACTTAATTAATAGCGTAAAACTCAAAGCTGTTCTTAAAAGCCCCTTAATGGCTTTAATTCCAACGCGTATCTCAAATCCAGTCTGAGCAAGACACATGTCTAACACGTTATTTGAGTTTAAAGGACATTCGCGCTCGAAAATTCTCAGCGACCTTTGGGTCCCCAAGCCAGACACGCATCTCAAGCAGCGCCTGCATTTGCGCCTGGAAGCACCTAACGCGATCTTCACGTTTCAAGAGCCATGTTTCAACAGCAATCAAGGGCCTCGTCTCTGCAGTAATTTAGAGTTACGTCTCATCAGCAATCAAGTGTCACGTCTCTTCAGCATTGGGAGCCGCGTCTCTATGGCAATTGAGGGTCGCATCTCAACACTCCTGAAGTTTGCGTCTCCACTTGATCAGCATGACAACCGTGTCTATAAGGGTGGCTGCGTTCTCTCACATACAAAGAGTATGTCTTTGCTTCTGCAATCAGTTCAACAGTACACTGGCAAAAGCAATCGACAACTCTACCGGTTCAATAGTATACTGATGAACAAACTAGAGCTTATGACAAGTGCTAGACTGAGTTTCTAGGACACATGTTATGATCTTTCGTGGAGGCTTCAAGCAGTTTAACAGTACACTCACGAAGACCACAATCTAGACAGGATCAAGCTCAGAGCCTCTCAAAAGATTGTCAATCCAATCATGGAAAGCCAAAATCAACTGAAGTCCAAAGTGTTTCAAAATTCATCTCCATCAACTACGGAGTTTTGAAAACTTTAGAGGGGGTTCTGTAGGCTATTTAAAAATCACTAAGGATAAGCCATCAGACGTGAGCCCTATTTCAACACGAAGGTCGCATTTCGAGTAAAATGCAGACCTCGCGTCCAAAGAAGTGTGGAGACTTGAGACACGAGCTGAGTAAACCTGCATTTAGCGTGAGTCTGGGTAACTCCACGTCCCATTCAATGTGAGTCTGAGTAACTCCGCGTCCCATTTCAAGTGCGAGACTGAGCAACTTGGCGCTTCACTTCAGACACGGGTCTGAGAAACCCTGCATCTTACATCAAACACGAGTCTGAGCAACTCCGCATTCTGAGATGCCCGTCTCTACAACAAGCAATGCGAGGACCGCATCCAGTGTGAGACCTGCGTTTCTATTGTAACAGACCCCCATTACTGGGTCAATTAACTTCCCACATAATGAGGGAATTAATCTCCATTATGCAGGGATTTTAAGGGATAATAATACCCCAATGACTCCTAATAAATAGTTTGAGTAGCTATGAAGAGGGAGACTCTTTTGGGAGCAGAGAGGACTTTTGGAGAAAAAGAGTAATCAGTGGACTATAAACACCTAGGGTGTTAAAAACAAAGTTCCTCTCTGATTAGTCTTGAGAGTATCCTGAAGAGAGCTAAACAGTCGACCAATCAACGGAGAACAAGAATCACTTTCCATCGCCACCCAAAGAACCCAGCCTTAAAACAAAGGGGAGACTGTGTCTTCTCCCCTCTTTTGTAATCGGAATCATTCTGTTGTAATCTTTCAGCCACTCAAAGAAATATTACACCGACCAAGGCTTTTTTCGAGGCAAACAAATAGGACCCGATATAGGTTGTTGACTCACTCGAGTAGTTGTTAAGGTGAAACCTGTCTAGGCTGACTTCGAGCAACCCTAGTGGGCGAGCCTCCATCTTTCAGAGGACTCCCCGAGGGATAACCATGGGGGTTGTCTTTCCCTCAAAGCCGTCAGGGTAGGACTCGATATAGTTGTTAACTCACTCGGGTGGTCGTCATGGTGAAAACCTGTCTAGGTCGAGGGATAGTCGCGGGCGCTGTCTTTCCCTCATAGCCGTTAGGATAAGACCCGATGTAGGCTATTGACTCACTCGGGTGATTTCGAAAAGACATGGAAATAAAAGAGTTTGCATATTTTTATTGGATGTTACATAGTTTTACACGCAATATTGCTTCGAGTGGGAAGTGCATTTCTCAGTGTTATTGATCCCGTCCCGGGAGGTATCAAGGAGCGGGCATCTCAATCAACTATTTTAGCAGGAGTCTCTCTGACTTCAGGATCTTCCTCTGGGCTGAGGATGAACTCATCCAAATATCCTCACTGAACTAGGTCCTCGAGGTGTCATTGGAGTGCCCAGCAATGCTTCGTGACGTGTCCTAAACTGCCTTAAAAAGAGCATCTTCCTACTTCAAGAAAGTATGGGTCACGTCTGGCAGTCTTCGGGAGTTTCAACGAGGGCTGATGCTTGATAATGTGGAAGATCTAGTCGATCAGGAGCTTTAGGGGTGAAGGTGATGGAGCCTTCGACCTTCGCTATCATCGGGAAAGCGTGCTCATTGGGAGCTAGGCTCGGGGCACCCTTGCATGCTCCCTTGAGCTGTCGTACGGAAGGTTCTCATGGTAATAGTATGGGAAAGTCACTTTGGATCGCATCTTGTTGAGCTTGGCGTACAGGTTGGTTGGGGTTGTGGGGTGTTGATGGGCCTCAGAGGAGGAGCTCGTCAGGACTTCCTGAGTGCCTAACTCGATGACCCACTGCTAGGCTTCTCACAAAACTTTTATTTATGTGAGCAGTTGATGATTGACCTACATTATCATCTCGTGCTCGTGCTCTACCATGTCACAGTGGATGGAGAGAAGCTCTCATTCACGATCAGCCTTCACCCTGTGCTCATCCAACCGTCTTCGCAGATTGATCACCACCTGGACAAGCTATCCTCGTAAGAGTGTCATTGGGTTAAATTCAACAGAGGTGCTGACATCATGTCGACTGGTACTCCTGTGTGCCATGGTCGCTATATGAAGACGTCTTCGTAGAAGGATTAGGGTATTGATTAGCGAGAGATCTCAAAATGTCTTGAGTTTGGCTCTCAACGAAAGCACCAAATGCAGTGAGTAATTCCTAAAGAATCAATTCACGTGCCAAAATAAGGGAGTGAAGCCAAATCACAAAAAATCCAATCACAAACACAATGAAATACGTGAAAAACTCGAAGGGAAAAAAATCATGAGAGAGAAATTCTACTATGTTAATAGTGATTACAAAAGTGTTCTCTGAATTCAGGTGAACTCCTCCTTCCCGTTGAAGGGGATCCTTTATTTATACAAGACATGTCAAATAGATAAGGCTAGGAAGTCCTGCTCAGTTTAACCGAATTTCTTTATCTGGCTAAGGATTGAGTTGAATGCCCAAGTTTGAATTGATGTAGAAGAGAGTTCATCTCTATCCTATGGTTCGTGCTTAGCTGCAGATAAGAATGAATTGCCCCTAGGGGAGATTAAGATTAAGCTTAAGGATAGAGATCTTTGTAATCGGATCTGACTCTTATGTTAATTACTCGACCCATTCATAATTTAAATAGACGATGATCCTGGATTAACTATTTCTAGGAGTAAACACACATCGCACATCCACGCGAGCTTGGATTAACACGTGGACGATCTTGGGCGGGTCAGAAAGTAACCACTACAAGAGTTTTAGAGAAGTTTGTCAGAGGTAATTATTAACATGACAATAGAAACTCTGAGAAAAAATAAAAACAGAATTTGTTTGGAAGGGAAGACAGTTCATTTTCATTTATAATGACACCTCAACTTCATTGGGAAAACTTCGCAGGGGATTTACTGGCTTTTTATTTGCCGATTAGAAGTCCAGTGAGGAAGTTGTTGGCTATTCTGATACCACTGGGTACACTGCCATATACTATTCCTGAAGAGAATCATGGATTGCAGTTCGATGAAGATGTCGCTTTGGCATATCACTGATAAGGCCAAGACCTTGGGAACCGACCTCTTATTCAATAAGATCCTGCCTTTACTTATACAATTGACTTCGGGAGATCAAGAGAGGCATCTCTTGGTGAAGGTTATTGATCGCGTGTTATATAAGTTGGATGAGTAGTCGTCGATCAATGAGGACTACTATGCTCGTATTGAAGGGAGAGAACGTGTTCCTAATCCTGAATTCCGCTTGGGGAATAAGTTCCAAGAAGTTTAAAGAATTTGACATGATGATCAGAGCTGTAATGTTAACGTGATCAAGGATAATATTTCTTCAAGAATTTGTTGTTGATTGGCATCATGAGCGTGTCACCATTTGGATTTGCAAGGCGATAAGCTCCGTTTGAGTAGATTGTCTCTACTACAAAAGGCCTTTCCCACTTGGGTTGGAACTTGTTTTTGGTCTTGTGTGTCATGATTATGATTGCCTGATAACTAAGGCCATTTATCCTTTCTAGAAGACTCTGTCTTTAATTTTTTTGTCAAAGGCCTTTGATATTCGGACTTAATATAACTCAATATGCTATTGAGCTTGTAATTGATTCACATCTAGCACTTGAAGCTCTTGGAGATGTAGCCGATGATTATCTCCATCTATCATCTCGATTGTCAGAGCAACACGAAGTGACGGTATCTGTATCTCTAGGGGTATGACTACTTCACACCTATATACTAGAGAAAAAGACATATTCTCTTAGGGGTTCAGACCGTTGTTCGGTAGGCCTAAAGACATTCACTGAGCTTCTCATTCCAGTCTCGCTTGCTTGAAGAGACAAACTTTTTAAGGAGCTTGATGATTGTCTTATTAAATACTTTTGCTAAGCCGATAGCAGCAGGATTATACTCAGTTGAAGCCATATTCTGAATTCGATACTTGTCATAGAACCGATAGAATGATTGGTGATTGAGGTATTACCTACACAAAATAATACTGAGTTTAACAATTTGAGAACAGAAGTGTAAGGTACTTAATACTACCGCAATAGTAAGTGGCTATACGGGTCATGATCCACAAGAAGGGACTTGCGATGGAAGCGTGTTATATGTTCTTTTTTAATTCACTAAAAATGGTTAAAAGTCTTCCTTGTTCTTTAAAAGAAAAGAGAAAAAAGTTATGTTAATTTGTGAAAGTAGTAGATTGGAGAGATGGTGATTTTGAAAATGAAAAATAAATTATACAAAGAACTAAAGAGAGTAAATAAAAGAGAGTTGTGATTGGTAGTGATATAAACTAAAAGATTAAAAGAAACAAAAAACCCTAAAAGTACTTACTTACCTCTTCCGGTTGATGACTTACCTTGAATTCTTGGCAAAGACTTACCTTGACTTGAAGGCGAGCAAAGCATAGCAAATAGGATCTTTCCTATTTCTAGACTTAAACTATAAATTCAAATACAAGCAGAAAATAAAATAGAAACGGCTATCTGATTGCTAAATTGAAAGAACAATCAAAGAGTTAAGAAATTACCGTGTAGCTTGTGGCTAACGGGTCGTGTCCACGAGGAGGAATGCGATGAAAGCTTTTTGGTGTTTCGTTTAATAGCAAAGAATTGTGCCCGTTTTTTAGTTGAAAAGAAGAATGGAGAGAAGGGAAATGAATAAAAGAGAAATTGCAACTTTGGATAAGACTTTGGAGAAGGTGATTCAAAAAACTTTGAAAATTGTTTGTTTGTTTTAAATATAAGAAGGAGAAATTCTGGGCTCACTATCTCACTACTCAACCGTTTATTCTTCTATTGAAATCCTTAGTGCCTCAACTTGATCATAGGCAAAACTTAAGTTTGACTTTAGAAAGTTTGAAGTAAAGCATATAAGATGGTTGGAAAGGTTAACTCTTTTCTTTAAGAAATCGTTTTGAATCGAATGTTAAGTCATCAAGCGCGAAGAAGCAAGTATGAAATAAAAACAAGTTCAAGAGACGTTCTTAAAAGAAGTATGAAGTTAAAAATCTAAACCCATCCTCATGTACCTTCAAGAACACTTTCAAGAAGAAAGGCTTTAAGTTAGGCATGCAAATGATTCATTGGGTCTTTTTCATTAAAATCAGAAAAGAAGAAGAATTGGAGAGAGGTACAATAGTGAGCCTAGAAAACCTATTTAGCTACTCATGAAAGTTAAAGAAAAATGCAAGTAAATAACGCAAGACATACCGTAATATGAGTGGAAGAAAATGTGGCTCGATTCTTGTATTGATGTCACTTCAATCTTCAAGTACAAGGACTCAATTCCTCTCTCTATCACAAGTATTTGTACTGAACTACAGATTGCAAAACGAAAAGACAACTTTTGTGTTATCTAACAAAGAACCTAAATCCTTAAATAAATAACAAAAATTCTAATCCTAATCTTAGCTTTTTTTTGCCCTGTTGAAACTGGTATTTATAGAGAAAAACCATAGGGGGGAGTCATAAGAAGATTGGGGGAGCAAACACTCCCCCAACCTCTTTAACAGAGCCGCGAAAATGCAGCTAGGGCCGCGTTTCTGCGGTCCTGGTGTGGCCATGTGGCCACACCCAATTGATGGGAGCTCCTGGTTTGGTGATTCTCTTGTATCTTCTTCTGATTTTCTCGTTTCGACTCCAGGATTTGACGAAACAACCTTTGATTGTTGGCTTCAACCGTTTGATTTGGGAGGAATCTTTTCAACCGGTTTTCAACCTCTCTGATATGCCAAGATTTTGCCCTGATTCCTTAATTTCGAATTTATTCTGAATTAAATCAGAATTTGGTGGGCTTTTGGGCTTGTTTCTCTTTCCTTTCTTTTAGCAATTGGGCCTACATTAAACAAAGAAGAAGAAGACTTATTAATAGGATTTATTAGCTAAAAAGTATGGTAAGGTGACATTGTATATGTGAAATATGTGACTGATCACACACCCCACACTTATCTTTTGCTCGCCCTCGAGTAAAACATCAGACTAATTCTAATCAATTATTAGACTACTTTTGCAGGTCACTCGATTGCACTGAGCATGTGCAACAAGCCGTTAAACCTCTAGGTTACCCCTAGAGGACGAGTTTTGTCTCATGAGGGTTTTCAGTGGATTGCACCCACAAAATCCATAAAGAAAGAGACAAAAAAATGTTAGTGTTTTCGAAAAGTATTTTGAAAAAAGAAAATATTTGAAATATATTTGTGAGAGTTTAAGTAATCTATAAGTTATAGGAATATCAAATTTATCATTCCTAAACTTAGTCTCTATTCAAAAACATGTCATCAATCAAAGTAAGGAGTCAAATTGTACTTCTCATCTAGTCTATTAATTTACCTTGAGTCGTATGCACCATCGTGACTGTGAAGTTGACTAAGGTTCTTTAACATTAACTCCTATGCCTTATTTATATTTATTTTTGGTGGAGTTTAATCCTCAATTTTATTAGGCTTTCTAATCTGCCCATGTAACGAGCCTTCAGTCGGTGACACCCAAACCGGATAGTTTTTGGGCACCAGGTGAGAAAACACCCCTAAGGACTTAAACACTCGAGCAGACAAGGCCACGAAACTAAGGTTTTTATTTATAAGATGTACCCCTTTTAGGCGTGAATACTTATGCTTCATGAGGCACAAATACCCAGCTTAATCAGAGGATTTATATATATATTTTTTCAAACTTATCTAATTATCTTTTGCATAAATACCAAGGCTTGCTTAGGCCAAAGCACCTAGCTAATCAATAATTAGATTTGTTTATATTTTTTTACATATATTATTTTTTAAGGCATAAAAGTCTTTGTTTTTAAATCCTAAGTGTGTAAGTGTATTTAATGTGCATATTTCATCAAGGTAAATATCAAGACTAAATTACTTTCACAAATTTTCTTTCTAACCCTAAACATCAAACAAGTTATTTGACTTTGACACAAGTATAAGAAATCCTAATTATGATTTTTCTATTCCTTAAAATTGACTTAATTTCTTACAAAAAAATATCAAAATATTGTTTTAACCTTTCAAAAAGTTTATATATATATATATATATTTTGTTATATTAGTCATCTTAATGTTAACCCTCCCCCACACTTATCTCATGCATTGTCCCCAATGTATGAAAGAAATGTATAGATGCATGAAATAAAATGAAAAAGAGGAAAGTTACCGATACACGGGGTCAAAAAGACCCATAGCCGTTTCATTTACCGGCACCGATTCCAAGAAAGGTTTAAGGCGTTGACCATTTACCTTAAAGTCATTTCCATTCTTGGTGTCATTGATCTCAACTGCACCGTGTGGAAACACGATTTTTACAACAAATGGCCCAGTCCATCTTGATTTCAATTTTCCTAAAAAAAGGTGAAGCCTAGAATTATAGAGTAAGACTTTTTGTCCAGGGACAAAGGTTTTACTTCTGATGTGTTTATAATGAAAAATCTTAACTCTATCTTTAGTGATTCTAGCATTTTCATAGGCCTCATTTCTTAACTCCTCTAATTCGAAAATTTGTAACTTCCGAAGGTCACCGGCCTTAGTCAAGTCGAAATTCAACTGCTTGATTACCCATAAGGCCCGGTGCTCTAACTCAACGGGCAGGTGACAAGCTTTACCGTAGACTAACCTATAAGGAGACATTCCTAGAATCGTCTTGAAAGCGGTCCTGTAGGCCCATAGGGCATCTACAAGTTTGATGGACCAATCTTTCCAGCTTTGGTTCACAGTTTTCTCCAAGATAAGTTTGACTTGTCTATTGGAAACCTCAACCTGCCCACTGGTTTGAAGATGATAAGGTGTGGACAACTTGTGAGTTATGGCATACTTTCGCATAAGAGCTTCAAAGGATCTATTGCAAAAGTGAGTGCCATTATCACTGATGATAGCACGAGGGGTTCCAAAGCGTGAAAAAATGTTCTCTTTCAAAAACTTTATGACAACTTTGTTATCATTAGTTTTACAAGAAATGGCTTCTACCCACTTGGACACATAATCCACAGCAACCAATATGTATTGGTTTCCAAATGAATTAGGAAATGGACCCATAAAGTCGATGCCCCAAACATCAAAGAGTTCTATTTCTAGAATGGGGTTGAGGGGCATCATATTTCGTTTTGAGATCCTTCCTACCATTTGGCATCTATGGCACGTCTTGCAAAATTCATACGCATCCTTGAACAAAGTGGGCCAATAGAACCCGCTTTATAGCACTTTTTCAGCAGTCTTGCGGGGACCAAAGCGTCCACCGCATGCAAGTTCGTGACAAAAGGATTGAACACTCTTAACCTCCTCATCGAGAATGCATCTCCTAATAATTTGGTCAGAACAGTACTTAAAAAGATACGGTTCCTCCCAAAAAGAAATACCGGACTTGGGATAAGAACCGGTATAAATCGTTTTTGGACCAATGAGATGGAGTTTGGTTTGTGACTAAGTAATTCACTATATCAGCAAACCAAGGTTCCCTAGAGATAGCTAAGCGATTTTCATCAGGAAAATCCTTATTTATGGATAATTCGTTGCATGGAGAATTAGAGATCCGTGAGAGATGGTCAGCAACGACATTTTCTACGCCTTTTTTTATCTCGAATCTCAAGATCGAATTCTTGAAGAAGGAGGATCCAACGAATGAGTCGGACCTTGGCATCCTTCTTCATCAAGAGGTACCTAAGCGCAGAATGATCGGTGAAAATGGTGGTTTTGGACCCTAGTAGATAGGGACGAAACTTCTCTAAGGCAAACACTACCGCCAAGAATTCCTTCTCAGTCGTAGTATAGTTCAATTGAGCATCGATGAGAGTCCTACTAGAGTAGTAAATCACTTGCTACTTGTTATCAATGCGTTGTCCTAGGACAGAGCCTATGGCAAAATCGGAAGCATCGCATATGATTTCGAACGGCTTAGACCAATCTGGAGCAGATATGATTGGTGCAGAAATAAGCTCTCTCTTAAGCTTCTCCCAAGAATTCATGCATTCAGTATCGAAAGTGAAGGACACATCCTTAGCTAACAGATTAGTCAAGGGCCTAGCAATTTTGCTAAAATCCTTGATAAATCTTCGGCAGAAACCAGCGTGTCCTAAGAAGGATCTAATGTCCTTAACGCATTTGGGTATAGGAAGCTTAGCAATAACCTCAATTTAGCTCTGTCCACTTCAATTACTTTCTTGGAAATTTCATGACCAAGACAATTCCATGTTTTACCATGAAGTTGCATTTCTCCCAATTAGTGTCAGATTTTTCTCAGTATAACATTGGAGGACAAGTTCTAAATGGTGGAGACATTGAGTGAATGAATCTCTGTAGATGGATAAATCATCCATAAAGATCTCTAAGAATCATTCTACCATATTAGAGAAAAGACTCAACATGCAACGCTGAAACGTTGTTGGGGCATTGCATAAGCCGAAAGGCATTCGACGATAAGCAAATTTCTCAAATGGACATGTGAACGTAGTCTTTTCTTGGTCCTCAGAAGCAATAGGGATCTGATTATACCCTGAGTAACCGTCCAAGAAACAGTAATACTCGTGACCCGCCAAACGTTCAAGCATTTGATCAATGAAGGGAAGTGGAAAATGGTCCTTACGAGTTGCAGCATTAAGCTTCCTATAGTCGATGCAAACTCGAATCTTCATGGGAAGTCGAGTTTGGACCAACTCTTTGTTCTCGTTTTTCACTGCGGTGAAACCGGATTTCTTTGAAACCACGTGGACAGGACTGACCCATTGGCTATCAGAAATGGGATAAATTATCCCATTGTCTAAGAGTTTGACAATTTCAGCATGAACAGCTTCTTGCATTATAGGGTTTAACCTACGTTGCGGGTCTCTTTTAGGTGTGGCGTCTTCATTGAGATGAATGCGATGTTGAACGATGGTCAGACTTAATCCCTTTATATCGGTCATAGTCCAACCAATGACTTCCCTATGTTTTCTTAGAATAGCTTTAAGATCTTCTTCTTCCCCGTCATTTAAATGGGAGGCAATGATGACAGGAAAGGTCTCTTGTTCGCCTAGATAGGCGTACTTGAGATGCGTAGGTAAGGCTTTCAATTCAAAGGAAGAGGAAGGCTCACTGGAAGGAGTAGTCAGATTTGTTGGCTCCATTATTGGTGAAATAGGGTTCGAGGCCCAATTCACATCAGAATCTACAACCTGATCAAGATTAAAGTCATCAGACTCTAACCCGAAGTCACACTCAGTTTCTAGTTCCAATTCTTCTCTATGTTCACTTGTTAAGTTCTCAATTAGGTTGACTTCAAATGTTTGATCCTCAAAATCGCGGGGTTGTTTTCCTAGATTGAAGACATTGACTTCTCTAGTCATGTCCCCAAAGGTTAACCTCATGGACCCATTCCTACAATTGATGATGGCACTGGCAGTAGTAAGGAATGGTCGCCCTAGGATTACAGGAGTTTGAGCCCTATGATTGGAGTTGGACACAGGTTGTGTCTCCAGAACTATAAAATCGACAGGGTAAATAAACTCCCCTACCCGGATCAGGACATCATTAATCTCCCCTTTTAAAACTTCTACTGAACGGTCAGCCAGTTGGATGGTGACTCGAGTTGGACTAAGATCGCCCAACCCGAGTTGTTGATAAACTGAGAATGGAAGCAAGTTGATACTTGCCCCCAAGTCAAGAAGTGCACGACTAATCTCGGCTTGTCCTATTGTGCAGGCAATGGTGGGGCTACCTGGATCCTTGTACTTCACAGGGATCGGACCCG
This sequence comes from Agave tequilana, assembly GCA_038442645.1. NCBI lineage: Eukaryota > Viridiplantae > Streptophyta > Magnoliopsida > Asparagales > Asparagaceae > Agave > Agave tequilana. Next base: position 21,751 of record JAVJIF010028105.1, on the reverse strand, counting down.
ATAGTAGCTCACTAATGTTAGTGGCTAAGAAGACTTTTTTTGGTACATTAGTCTTTCTCTTCTTGGTGCACATGTCCTTAAGAAACTTAGTATAGGAAGGGACTTGTTGGATAGCATCAAGAAGTGGCACATTTATCTATACTTGATTAAATATCTCAATTATCTTGCCCATGTGTGGATTTTGCTTGTTGTTTTTCAGCCTATTAGGAAATGGTACTATAGGCTGGTGCACCTGACTGGTTGACTTATCTTTTTCAGATTCGTCAGATTTGGAAGGATTTGGATTAGATGAGATGGATGCTTGATTGTGGTTGTGCTGAATGGGATTGGTTGGCGTTGACACTTGATTATCAACTCTCTTTCATGACCTCAATGTATGAACAGCATTACATTGATTTAATGATTGATCCTCAACCAAATGAGCTTGTTGAGAATTCCTAGGATTGGTTATTGGCTGACTAGGCAGAATACCCTTCTGTCTCTCATTCTATGGAGTGGCTAGTTGGCTCATTTGAACCTCTAACCTCTGTATAGTTTGCATGAGCGAATCTTGGTTTTTCGTGTATCTTTTCATGTTTCTTTCAAAGTCAGTCATTCTCCTTTCTAGTTGAGGATTCTGGAAGGAGGATTGTGGAGCTTGGTTGGGAAAGTTTTGTTGATAGTTTAAAAAGTTAGGTGGATGGTTGGGAGAATTATTATGAAAATTGGAAAAGTTGGGTTGATGATTGGAAGAATTATTGGCATGATGGAAGTGGCTAGCATGATTTGATCGTGAATGGTCATTGTTATTTTGGCTCCATGAGAAATTAGGGTGATTTCTCCAGCCAGGATTGTACGTTGGGGCGTAAGGATTATTGTTCGACCTTGAAAAGGCGCATTCATCGGTTCATGGTATTGTTGCTGAGCCTAAAACACAGGGCACTCCTCGAACACATGATTCATGGCTTGACAGTAAGTGCAGCCCGGAGTTGGAAATTGGTTTGGGCTGACTTGATTGACTGGACTTGGTTCCTTCGTTTCTAGAGCTTCCAGTCTTCTTGCTAGGTTAGCTAACTTAGCCTCATTAGCGATGGATGATTCGATAGAATGGAGACCTCTTTTGAAGAGATAAAGTTTGGATTCCTAGAGGTCTCACTAGTAGGTTCCCATTGGATGGTCTTTTCAGCTAGGTTTTCATACAAATCCCATCATTCATTTTCATCCTTCTGCAAGAATCCCCCTTGGCACATACTTTCTAAGAGGGTTTTGGTAGAATAGTCTAAACCGTCATAAAGAATTTGGCATTGTCGCCATTTCTCTATTCCATGATGTGGACATTGGACAAGGAGGTCATTAAAGCGTTCAAAGTACCTCCAGAACGGTTCACTCAGTTCTTGCTTGAATTGCATGATTGTCTTCCTAATGAGAGCGATCTTATGAATTGGATAGAATTTCTTCAAGAAGATCTTGAGGAAACCATCCCAAGATGTGATAGAACCGGCCGCTAAGCTGCAAAGCCATTTCTTTGCTAGGTCCTTAAGTGCGAAAGGGACAAATCTCAACCTAATAGTATCGTCTACAAGGTGTGAAATTTTCATCATTAGACATACTTCCTCAAATTCTCTTATGAAGAAGTAAGCATCTTCGGACTCTAAGCCATGAAACTTGGGGAGTGTGTTGATGAATTGAGGTTTGAGCTCAAAATTGTATTCACCAACCGATGGAAGTAGAATGTAAGATGGAAGTGAGGTTCTAATAGGATAGAACCTATCATGCAATGATGTTGATTGAGCCATTACCGAATCTGATCTTGGTTCAAACTTGGGTGCTGATATGTTTCTAGTCAACCTAGATGAATTAGGGTCTCTCGACCACACTTGCATACACAATCACAATCACAAACAAGTTTACCAACAGTCAACAAGAGTAATCAATCAAGCCCAAGAATGTTTCCTAAGCTATATGCTATGCATACGTACCTTATCTGCAGCTCTCTTCAACAGTAATTGTAAAATAAACGTAATTAGACAAATGCCTAAAATGCAAGTATAAACGTTTTTTAAGCAATTAATAATCACTCAAATTACTGTTGGATTAAAATAGGGATGGTGGATAGCAGAAATAGCAAGAATATAACGTACAAAAACTTAATTTTTTGCGAGCAATATGTCCTGCAAAAAAGAGTTTTAGTAGTCCAATGAAATTTTTAATTTTTGCAACGTAATTTCTTGAAATTATGTTTCCTACTTTCGAGAGTAGGGACACAGAATTTGCAAGTCTTCTCTTGCAAAGCTTGAATGCTAGATCTGAATCTTCAAGTCCCTGAAACAACACACCAAACTTGTTAAAAAATAAATACACCGTTCCCTCCCCGGCAACGGCACCAAAAATTGATTGCTAAATTGAATGAATAATCAAAGAGTTAAGAAATTACCGTGTAGCTTGTGGCTAACGGGTCGTGTCCACGAGGAGGAATGCGATGAAAGCTTTTCGGTGTTTCATTTAATAACAAAGAATTGTGCTCATTTTTTAGTTGAAAAGAAGAATGGAGAGAAGGAAAATGAATAAAAGAGAAATTGTAACTTTGGAGAAGACTTTGGAGAAGGTGATTCAAAAAACTTTAAAAATTGTTTGTTTGTTTTAAATATAAGAAGGAGAAATTCTGGGCTCACTATCTCATTACTCAACCGTTTATTCTTCTATTGAAATCCTTAGTGCCTCAACTTGATCATAGGCAAAACTTAAGTTTGACTTTAGAAAGTTTGAAGTAAAGCATATAAGATGGTTGGAAAGGTTAACTCTTTTCTTTAAGAAATCGTTTGAATTGAATGTTAAGTCATCAAGCGCGAAGAAGCAAGTATAAAATAAAAAAAAGTTCAAGAGACGTTCTTAAAAGAAGTATGAAGTTAAAAATCCAAACCCATCCTCATGTGCCTTCAAGAACACTTTCAAGAAGAAAGGCTTTAAGTTAGGCATGCAAATGATTCATTGGATCTTTTTCATTAAAATCAGAAAAGAAGAAGAATTGGAGAGAGGTACAATAGTGAGCCCAGAAAACCGATTTAGCTACTCATGGATGTTAAAGAAAAATGCAAGTAAATAACGCAAGACATACCGTAATATGAGTGGAAGAAAATGTGGCTCAATTCTTGTATTGATGTCACTTCAATCTTCAAGTACAAGCACTCAATTCCTCTCTCTCACAAGTATTTGTACTGAACTACAAATTGCAAAATGAAAATATAACTTTTGTGCTATCTAACAAAGAACCTAAATCCTTAAAGAAATAACAAAAATTCTAATCCTAGTCTTAGCTTTTTTTTGCCCTGTTGAAACTGATATTTATAGAGAAAAATCAGAAGGGGGAGTCATAAGAAGATTAGGAGAGCAAACGCTCCCCCAACCTCTTTAACAGAGCCGCGAAAATGCGGCTAGGGCCGCGTTTCCGCGGCCCTGGTGTGGCCATGTGGCCACACCCAATTGGTGGGAGCTCCTGGTTTGGTGATTCTCCTGTATCTTCTTCTGGTTTTCTCGTTTCTACTCCAGGATTTGACGAAACAGCCTTTGATTGTTGGCTTCAACCATTTGATTTGGGAGGATTCTTTTCAACCGGTTTTCAACCTCTCTGATATGCCAAGATTTTGCCCTGATTCCTTAATTTCGAATTTATTCTGAATTAAATCAGAATTTGGTGGGCTTTTGGGCTTGTTCTCTTTCCTTTCTTTTAGCAATTGGGCCTACATTAAACAAAGAAGAAGAAGACTTATTAATAGGATTTATTAGCTAAAAAGTATGGTAAGGTGACATTGTATATGCAAAATATGTGACTGATCACTATCCATCACCATAAGCCATCAAGGGCACTTGCAATGACAATGCAGTTTCGATGCTTTAGATTTTATTTGAATTATCATCAAAACTGGAAAGAAGAAGAGTAAGAGAAGAAGAAGAACATAAAATGCAATATTCAATTTGAAATAGAGTAACAATGGAAGAAAAGATGAAACTTACACAGGCGTCACTTCTCGATACAACCTTCTTCTCTTTCTAACATGAAACTTCTCTCTGGTCTCAGTTACATAAATAAAATAAAAGGTAACATTAAAAAAAATAAAAATCCTTAGTTACAAACTAAAGAACAACTTAGCTTATACTCTCTGCCGAATCATTTTCTCTGGCCTAAGAATTTACAGGTATTTATAGTGAAATGTAGAAGAGGGAGAGCGTCTGAAGAAAGGGGGAGCAAAAGCTTCCCTAAATCTTACCAGAATGTCACGGATACGCGGCTTTGGTTGTGGATTCGCAGCCTGGTGTGGCCAGGTGACCACTCCCGGGGGGGGGATCTCTAGGTTTTTATGTTTCATTCATTTATCCAGCTGGTTTCTCGATTTGAGCTATGGATTTGACGATATCAGCATTGATCTTTAGCTAACCGAAATATATTAAAAAAAATCTAAATTTGATCAGTTTCCATTTTGAGTTTTCTCTCTGATTTGCTCTGATCTTTAGCTGAATATTTGTCCTCATTCTTAATTTTGATTTAATCTGAATTTCAGTGAACTTTTGGGCTCGTTTTCTCTCCTCTTTCATTTAGTAAAAGCTACACAAATAATTAGGGAAAAATATAATTAAATAGCAGAGTTTACTAAACAAATAATATGAGAATGTGACGATAAATATGCAATATTGGTGACCGATCACACACCCACACCTATTCTTTTACTCGTCCTCGAGCAATACAAATAAAAAGTAAAACAGAGCTAACCTAGTCTAACTCACTTTTGTAAGAATCACAGTTATACTTAGCATGTGCAACAAGCCGTTAAACCTCTAGGTTACCCTTAGAGGACGAGTTTTATCTCGTGAGATTTTTCAGTGGATTATACTCTAAAATCTATAAAGAAAGAGAAACAAAGTGTTAGTATTTTCGAAAAGCATTTTGAAAAAGAGAGAAATATTTGAAGTATTATTGTAAGAGTTCAAGTAATCTGTAAGTTATAGAAAAATTAAATTTTTTATTCCTAAACTTAGTCTCTATTCAAAAACTTGTTATCAATCAAGATAAGGAGTCAAACTGTATTTCTCATCTAGTTTATTTCTTTACCCTAAGTCATATGCACCTTTGTGACAGTGAAATTTTGACTTGAGATTCTTTAACTCTAACTCTTATGCCTTATTTTTCATATTTTTGATGATATTATCCCTCAGTTCTATTAGGCTTTCTGATACGCCCTTGTAACGAGCCTTTAGTCGATGACTCCCAAACTGAACGATCTTAGGACACCGGGTGAGAAAACACCCCAAGGACTAAAGGACTCGAGCAAACAAGGTCCCAAAACTAAGGATTTTATTTATTTTATAGATCGCTTTTAAATGTGAATATTTATGCTTTATGAGGTACAAAAACTCAACTTAATCAGAGGATTTTTTGATATATATATATATATATATATATATATATATATATATATATATATATATATATATATATATATATATATATATATATATTCTTTTTCTTTTTCTTTTTTATAAGGCAGAAGAATCTCTATTTTTGAATCCTAAGTATGTAAGTGTATAAAATATGCATTTTTTATCAAGATAAAAATCAAGACTAAATTACCTTTTTAATTTTTCTTCCTAACCCTAGAAATTAAACAAATAATATTATTTTGACCAAGTATAAGAAATCCTAATTATGATTCTCTTATTCCTTAAAATTAACTTAATTTCTTATAAAAAAAAGGTCAAATATTGTTTCTCTTTTTGAAAAGTTTTTAAAAGAAAAAAAGTTAATGATTTTTTTAATAAAAAGAAAACCTATATTATGTTAGAACCCTCCCCCACACCTATTTCATGCATTATCCTCAATGTATGAATGAATGCATAAATGCATGAACAAGAAGAAAGGAAGGAAAATCTCACCACAAGGTGGTGGTTCCGGTGGTGGTCGGATTGGGCCAAGCGTTGTTACACAATCAAGATAATGTGGTGATTCATGGAACCCACCTTTGTTGACCTCTTTTCGATTTACATATTTACAATCCTAAATATGAATAGGATCATGCAAGATCCTATCATGAAAATTATCTCCTTCATATGACCAGTCTTGAAAAATCATCATGGAGTCATTATAATCAATACCTTGGTCCAACAATAGAATGTGTTTTGTGGAATGAATGATTTGGGCTTTGAAATGAAAAGTTCAGGAACCAATATTAGGAAAAATCAGCTTTCGAGAGTCGATTTTGGTTCAAAAATTGAGTCCAAATTAAAGAATTTAATTTCACATTTTTTTCCCATCAATGAAATGTGATTATCAAAAAGAGGTGGCTCAATTTCAAAATCTATAGATATAAGAATCAATGTTGGCATGGGAAATTGGTCTAACCTGGGTAAGGATACCGGAGTCAACATAGATTCAAAAATTGGAATTGAATCACAAAGTTGTGGGTCGGGATCACATTCATGTACAAGTTTAATTTCATTGAAATGAAAACTTGCCAATTTGTCAATGGGTTGATATTGGTCAAGTTCAAAGTTTTGTGGTGAAATTGAGGTCAAAGTCTTTAAAATACCATGATTCTTAGTTTTTATCAATATGGTTAGAAGTATCGGGAATAATCTAATCGGTCACATATATTGCATATATATTGTCACATTATCATATTTATTATCTAATAAATTCTATTAATAAGTCTTATTTTTCTTTCAGGCCCATTACTAAAGGAAATGGAAGAGAAACGAGCCCAAAAGCCCATAAAATTTTGATTTAATTCAGAATTAATTCGAAATCAGAAAATCAGGACAGATCATGGCAAATCAGAGAAGTTAAAAACTAGTTAAAATAAATCTTCCCAAATCAATTAGTTAAAGCCAAAGATCAAAGACAGTTTCGTCAAATGCAGGAGCTAAAACGGGAAAATCAGTAAGAGATAAAGGTGTATCACCAAACAAGAGAGTACCACCAACCAGGTGTGGCCAGATGGCCACACCATGGCCGCAGAAACGCGGCCAAAGCCGCGTTTTCACGGCTTGGTTGAGTCGATTGGGAGAGCATTTGCTCCCCCTATCTTCGTACGCCCTCCCCCGTTTGATTTTTCCCTATAAATACTGCATTTTTTAGAGAAAAAGGGATCAGAAATTAGTTTAAGTTTTTCTCTTTATTTTTAGGGTTTAGGTTCTTTATTAGATAGTATTGAGAAGTTGTAGCTCTGTTTTTTAATTTGTAGTTCAGTCCAAATACCAGTAAGAGAGAGGAAAAGAGTGATTGTAACTTGAAGTTAAAGTGACATCAATAAAGGATCAAGATTTCTCTTCTTCTCCAATTCACGGGTATGTCTCATTTCATTACATGTCTTGCTTTACATTAATTATAAGTAGTTAAATTATTTTTTGGGGCTCACTATCATCTCTCTTTAATTCCTCTCTTGTTTTGAATGATTTTGATGTAAAGAACCCAACAGGATTATATGTATGCCTTAAATTAAGCCTTTCTTCTTTGAAAGTATTCTTGAAGGCACCTGAGGATGGGCTTGGATTTCTAAACTTCTATTTTTTTTAAACATCACTGAACTTGTTTTTGTTTCATACTTGAAAGATAACTTGATGATTTAACATATTGTTCGAGAGGATTTTTTAAGAAAAAGAATTAAACTTTTCCAAACAATCTTATTATTTTTGCTTAAGACTTTCAAAAATCAAGCTTAAGTTTTTGCCTATGATCAAGTTGAGACGCTGGGAATTTCATGAGAAGAACATATCGTTGAGTAGTAAGATAGTGAGCCCAAATCTTTTTCCTATATTAAAAACAACAAATCAATTTTCAAGTTTTTTTTTAAAGATCACCTTTTCCAAAGCCTTTCCTTGAAGTTTTCAATTTTTCTTTTAATCACTTCCTTACTCTCTATTCTCTTTTTCAACATAAAAAACATCGACACCATTCTTTACTTTTTAAACAAAAATACTGGAACGCTTTCATCGCATTCCTCTTCGTGGATACGACCCGTTGCCCAAAGCAAGACGGTAACTCTCACTGCTTTCATTTGCAATCAATTTTTGGCACCGTTATCGGGGAGGAAATGGTGTAATTATTTTCTAACAAGTTTGGTGTCTTGTTTTAGGGACGTCAAGGAATTAGATTTAGCGCTCAAGATTTATAGGAGAAGACTTGCTATTCTGTGTCCCTACTCTCGAAAGTAGGAAACAGAATTTCAAGAAATTGTAGCGCAAAAGCTTGAAATTTTTGGACTACTAAAAACTCTTTTTGCATGACATATTGCTTTGCTAAAATACAGCTTTTGTGTGTTATTTCTATTATATCTGATATTCACACTCCCTGTTTTTAATCTAACAGTAATCAAATTGATTGCCAATTGCTTAGAATACATTTAGACTTGCATTCTAGGCATTTTTCTAATTACATTTCTTTTACAATTACTGTTGAAGATAACTGGAGATAAGGTATGTATGCATAGCATATAGTTTAGGAAACATTCTTGGGTGATATTTGCTTGTGAATGTTACTTTTCTTTATCTTGCACACTTTGCAGAATTAATCTTAAGGGAAAAACTCAAATCAAGATAAGGTGGGAAAGTCATTCTCCTTCCTTAGCCCACAAACTATCTCTAAGCACGCACAACCTGAGCCTAATTTAAAATCTAATAGACGTTAACCTTAGAGACATTTCGAACTTATTAGGAGATTATCCTAAGGGGGAAGGTGTTAGAATTTGACTCCTGCCAAATCAGTGTCTAAGGACAGGGATTGAGGGGCGAAACCCCGAAGGCTAGTGGTTTGGCTTAATTAGACCCGTCATTTTTGCGCAGATACCTCCCACCAATCTTGCCCTGACCTGGCTGATTAGCTTGTGGTCAAAGTCTGCATTATACCTCCTGTGGACAATCAACCAGTTAAGAGTTATCTAAGTCAAGGTTACCTTAGACAAGGCTTGGTTGTTTCTATTGTTGACCATTGGTGAACTTGTATGTGATAGTGTTTATGTATGCAAGTGTGGTCAAGAGACCCTAATTCATATAGGTTAACTAGAAACATATCACCTCCCAAGTTTGATTCAACACCAGATCTGGTTATGGCTCAACCGACATCTTTGTAGGATAGGTTTTATCCCATTAGAACTACATTTCCATCTTGCATCCAACTTCCATCGGTTGGTGAACACAATTTTGAGCTCAAGTCTCAGTTCATCAACACACTCCCCAAGTTTCATGATTTAGAGTCCGAAGTTACTTATTTCTTCATAAGATGGTTTGAGGAAGCATGGTTAATGATGAAAATTCCACACCTTGTAGATAATGCTATTAGGTTAAGATTTGTCCCATTTGCTCTTAAGGACTTAGCCAAGAAGTGGCTTTACAGCTTAGCGGCCGGCTCTTTCACATCCTGCGATGGTTTCATCATGGTCTTCTTGAAGAAATTCTGTAACGCCCCGATTCCACGGATACGGGGACGTCACTGCGACGTATATACGTAGGTCAGAAGAAGCCCCCACGTATATACGCTGAGCATAAAAGTACAATAAGGAAACAGAGTACAACACAAAGCATGGTGTATTCATAGGCCAACTATAAAAGTACTAATACAAAGTTATACAAGTTATGATAACTATTACACTTTACAAGTGTTTTGTTTTCACAACCAAGTCCAAAAGAATATATACAAAGATATACACAAGGCGCTCACGTAAGAGATGGAGACTCGTGAGCCAAAAAGAGGAGTACGGCACGAGGGAACTAGAGCTGGTCAGCCTGCTCACTGAAGTATGCCTGATCTTCCGTGGAAGGATCCACTTCGTTCCAGGTCTCGGAATCTGAATATGCAAATCCAAAGGATCAAGACATATAAACAATAGATAGCTACAGCCAAGTGGCTAAGGAACGAGTACAAGTAAGATGGGTCTATATAAGGTATATCAACTAACAGATATGAAAAGCATGAATAGATAAAGTCGTACTATAGATCTACAATTAACGTTTTATTATTATTACTTGTTTTACTCGGATATCTAGCTATGTGGTCCAGCGTCCCAGTGCACATAGATCCATATCATAGTAATACAAGGTTGTTGTTGGAAATCAGCGGTTGTATCGACGAACTATGTTTACAGTGGACCCCGTACATACCCGGGATAACGGCCATTGATTGTTCCGTTGCTTGGTGACGGAAGCCAGCCGCTAGGCTCAACTGGAGGGACTTATGTATGCCCTTTTCATGATGGTACCAGAAATAAAGGGAGCAAGCACTCCCCTCGGTCCCCTGGAGGCCCACAGGTTAGACCGGAACATGGGTTGCACAACACTCCTAAAAGCCACTGTAAACACGAACACATCGATATCCGCATGTCTTCCCCCGGACCCAATGTAAGTTGGTCTATTTTATACAAAGTCGAGTCTATCATGCTTGGTTTTAAGAGATGGCATGATAAGTGGAGATATTCACTATTTAACAATTTATGAAGTAAGAATTACAATAACAAGTCATGGAGTATCAAGAAGTAATGTCCATCAGGTAGCATGTCATGTAATATCAATAATGAAGCATAAACATGAATAATGTATTACATGTATAGAGGTTAAAGTCCAAAATCAGAAAAGGAAACAACTAAGTTAAATAGCCAGAATTAGTCGACTAGGTGGGAGATTAGTCGACTAATAAGGGTCTTCAGTCGACTAATAGTCCGCAGGAGTCGACTAAAGTGGTTTTCCAGAGAGTTGGTAGTCGACTTGGGTTGGAAGGGTAGTCGACTTGGTGAACTATAAGTCGACTAACGGGTACGCAAGTCGACTAAATCTGTGATATAAAAAGTTGGGATTAATTTCCGGGACATGTTAGTCGACTAGGGTACTATGTATAGTCGACTAGAGGTCTCTGGTCGACTAATAATTTGGGATAAGTCGACTAGAGCCGAGAGTTGGTAATTTTTTGGTTCAAGGAAAATTAGTCGACTAGGGTCAAAATGTAGTCGACTAGGGGGGTCTAGTCGACTGGTAAAAATGGGTTAGTCGACTAAAACTGTGAAAATCAGAAAAGCTACGTTTCAACTAAAGTGGGTTAGTCGACTAGTCTCTAGGTCAAGTCGACTAATCCTGGAGAAAACAGAAAACAGAACAGAATTTCAGATGGTTTGTTGGCCTAAAAATGGGATTTTTATGACACAAGTGTATATGAATGATCTTCACATGTACACAAAGAAGTGATCTAGTCTTGGTGAGTAAAAATACTCACAAGGAAAGGTTATTTGAAGGTTCTACGAGTCTTGAAGGATCGTTTGCCGACGATGTCACCAACTAGGTCTTTGGCGATATCTCCGACGAAGTGAGATGCGATCCAAAACCAAGAGTGTGGTAGCTTGAGAAGAAGATGGTGAAGGATTTGAGGTGGTTGGGAGTTAGGGATTGAGATGGAGAAGTGAAAAAAAGAGAAAGGAATTGTAAAGGAAAGTTTATATAGGATTTGATTTTTGTAAAGGGGATGAAATTAAAGAATCGGAGAGGGGTTTTGTGCAAATAGGGGAGGATGGGGTTGTCTCCCTTGGCCAATGGTGGCCGGCCATGGAGATGAAGAGTTAATGAAGGCATTAATGAGGAAGTGGGTGGGATTTTTAGATATTTTGGAGGAGAAGATATTTTGGGAAGTTGGTGGAAGGAAAGAAGGAAAGAAAAAGGAAAAAGAAAAAGGAAAAGAATTTGTAAAAGAAAAGATATTTTCTTAATTTGAAAAATGAAAATATTGAAAACACTGATTCCCGGGTTTAAATCGAGAATGCGGAAAACATTTCGGAAAATACCGAAATCGTCCGAAATTCAAGTATCTCGGAACGACTCGTAATTTTTACCAAAAATCAAGAATAATATAAGAAGACGTATAGTGAAATCCGTTTGAAGAAATACTTTATAGTTTTGGAACTAAAATTCCCGGAATCAGTTAACTACCGACTCCGTTGGAATTTTCATAAATTTATAAAATTCTAAAAAAAAGTATTTAGATAAGAAATGTCATTCTAAGAAATAATGTCTAAAAGATTCTCTTGAAATTCCTAACTGTTTGGGAATTAAAATTCCAGGAATCGATCAGCGATACTGGTCGACACCGGTTTTGAAGAAATTCATTTTAATTCTAGAAAATTCTAGAAATTCACCTAAAATCTAATATATTAGAAAATGATATTTGAAATTGAAATTGGTCAAATACGGGAAGTAAATCAAAAAATACGATCGAAAATCAGAATACGCAACTTAGTACGTATTTCAGAAACGGGGTATTACAATCTACCCACCTTACAAAAATTTCGTCCTCGAAATTTCATAAGGTGAAGGGTAACAGGAATGGTAACAGATAGATAAGGCTAGGATGAGAGATAACAAATAGAAAAGAGTAAAAGGAAAGAGTCTAACCAATCAAGATGAGAAGAGTTGAGGATAACGCTCTCGGATGACGTCCTCTCGTTCCCAGGTGGCCTCTCCTGGCGCATGGCGGTTCCAAGACACCAACACTAAAGGTATGGCTTTGTTCTTCAGTGTCTTCACACTCCTATCCAAGATGGCCATTGGCTGCTCCTGATATGATAAATCCGGTTGTAGCTCCAGCTCGGAATGATCCAAAATATGGCTGTCATCCTTAACATACCTCCTCAACTGAGACACGTGGAAAACATTATGAACTCCGTCCAACGATGGCGGCAACGCCAATCGATAAGACACATCTCCCACTCGATCCAATATCTCGAATGGGCCGATATATCTCGGACTTAGTTTCCCACGAGTGCCGAACCGGATTACTCCCTTGGTAGGTGAAATCTTCAAGAACACATGATCTCCAACTCCGAATTCCAATGGCCTCCTCTGCAAATCTGCCCAGCTCTTCTGCCGACTCTGAGCTGCCTTGAGATGATCTCTGATTACTCTAACTTTCTCTGTGGTCTGGATCAAAATCTCTGGCCCCAATAGACTCCTCTCACCGACTTCATCCCAACAAATCGGTGACCTGCATTTCCTCCCATACAGTGCCTCAAAAGGTGCCATCTTAATACTTGCCTGATAACTTTTGTTATAAGAAAACTCAGCCAAGTGAAGATGATCTTCCCATGAACCCCTGAACTCAATCATGCAGGCTCTAAGCATGTCCTCGAGGATCTGGATGGTCCTCTCAGATTGTCCGTCTGTCTGAGGATGATAGGCTGTACTGAACTTCAGACGAGTTCCCAGACTCTCTTGGAGACTCTCCCAGAAATGAGATCTGAATCTGGTATCTCTATCGGATACAATACTGACTGAAACTCCATGCAGACGAACTATCTCCTTCACATACTTATCTGCCAGAACTTCTGTAGTCTGACCCACCCTGAATGGTATGAAATGAGCTGACTTGGTGAGACGATCAATGATAACCCACACAGCATTATTACCTTTGGGACTACGAGGTAATGCCGTGACAAAGTCCATAGTGATGTGCTCCCACTTCCATTCAGGTATTGGCAAAGGATGAAGAAGCCCAGCTGATCTCTGATGCTCAATCTTTATTTGCTGGCACACCAGGCACTTAGCTACAAACTGAGCTATCTCTCTCTTCATGGCATTCCACCAAAATTGCTTCTTCAAATCCTGGTACATCTTGTTTCCTCCTGGATGTATAGAATAGGCTGAACTATGTGCTTCCTCCAAAATCTTCTGTCTAACTTCTCCCTGGGGAACACAAAGTCTATCTCCAAAGTACAATGCACCATCCGGACGAATACAAATATCCGTCCTCAATCCAGCCTCTACCTGAGTTCTGAATGTCTGAAGTCTGGGGTCCTCCTTCTGAGCTTCCTTAATCTCATCTATCAATGAAGACTGGATCTGCAAGGTCATAAGCTGTCCTGTCTTCTCAGCTCCTCGAACCACCATCAAGTCCAATCTGATAAAGTCCTGAATCAACTCCTTCTGTTGAGTGATTTGGACTAACACTCTGTTCTCTGGCATCCTGCTCAGGGCATCTGGAACTGTATTGACCTTGCCTGGATGATATTGCAAGTCAATGTCATAGTCTGCCATCAGTTCCAACCACCGCCTCTGCCTCATGTTCAACTCTTTCTGTGAAAAGATATACTTGAGGCTCTTGTGATCTGTATATATCAGCACTTTATCTCCCAGAAGATAGTGCCTCCAAATCTTCAAGGCAAAGATCACTGCCGCCAACTCCAAGTCATGAGTTGGGTAATTCCTCTCATGAGGCTTCAATTGCCTAGATGCATATGCTATCACATGATCATGTTGCATAAGCACACACCCCAGGCCTTTACCTGATGCATCACTAAAGATGACCATCCCTCCTCTCCCTGAGGGAGTTCTCAAGATAGGAGCTGAAATGAGCTTCTGCTTCAACTGCTCGAAGGCTGCATCACACTCCTCTGTCCAAATATACCTTACTCCTTTCCGGGTGAGCTGGGTTAACGGAGCTGCAATCCGAGAGAAATCCTGGACGAAGCGTCTGTAATATCCAGCTAGTCCAAGAAAACTCTTTATCTCCGTCACCGTCCTCGGAACTGGCCAATCCTTTACTGCCTGGACTTTGCTCGGATCAACTGAGATACCTTCTGCTGACACCATATGTCCAAGAAATGCTATACTGTCCAGCCAGAATTCACACTTACTTCTCTTGGCATGAAGCTGCTCCTGCTGAAGTGTCTGCAACACAATCCTCAAGTGTTCAGCATGCTCCCTGTTGTTCTTTGAATAGATCAAGATGTCGTCGATGAAAACAACAACAAACTGATCCAAGAAAGGCGAGAACACTCGGTTCATCAAGTCCATAAACACTGCAGGGGCATTAGTGACTCCGAAAGGCATAACCAGAAACTCATAGTGGCCATATCGGGTCCTGAATGCCGTCTTCGGTATGTCCTCCTTCTTCACCCTCAGCTGGTGGTAACCCGACTGTAAATCCAATTTGGAGAACACACGGGCTCCATTAAGCTGATCAAATAGATCATCAATCCTGGGAAGGGGATACCTGTTCTTGATGGTGACCTTGTTCAATTCCCTGTAATCAATACAAAGTCTCTTACTACCATCCTTCTTGTTGGCCAACAGTACTGGAGCTCCCCACGGTGAAGTACTTGGCCTAATCACTCCCTTATCTGAATACTCCTGCAGCTGCTTCTTCAGGATCTCCAACTCCGTCGGTGCCATCCTGTACGGAGCCTTGGATATAGGTGCTGCTCCTGGAATAGTCTCGATGGAGAACTCAATCATCCTGACAGGTGGCAGTCCTGCAATCTCAGCAAACACCTCCGGGAATTCATCCCACACCGGCACCTTCTGCTTCTGAACCTCCGAAGAAGTAATCTGAGACTTTCCCTTGGTGGTCTTCACTTCTCCACTAAACTGGAACTCTGGTTGAAGTGGAATTCTAAACTTGATCTTCTTCTCCCTACAATCAATCACAGCATAGTACTGACTGAGCCAGGTCATGCCTAAGATCACGTCGTACCCTTTGGTGTCTAGTACGAGCATATCTATGGCCAGGGTCTTATCACACAGTTCTACTGGACAATCAGTACACACTCTAGATGATATGACTACCCCATTCCCTGTACTTATCTCCCATTTGTGGTCTAAAGCCTTAACAGGTATTGAATGTAAAGCCACAAATTTATCTGAGATGTAACAGTGGGATGCACCCGAATCAAATAAAGCGAGAACAGGCTTTGCATGAACTCTGATGTTACCTGTAATCACCTCCTCTGAAGCCTCAGCCTCTGCTTCCGTCAAGTTGTAAGCCTGACCTCTGCCACGCCCTGTTGACGTCCTACCTCCTCTCTGTACTGGGCGAATGACATGCTGTGGAGGAAGGGGTGCTCTCCTCATCACCGGTCCCTGGCTTCTCTGCCCAAGTGGCCCTGGTACTGCCCGCTGTCCACTCGGTCCTGGAAGTAATGGCAAGGTCTGGTTGGCTATCTCCAATCTCCTGTGTGGACAAGCCCCTATAGAATGATCTCTGGAACCACATATCAGGCACCACCCATTTGCTCTACGGCAATTTGCTCGAGTGTGTCCTGGTTTCAGACAGAAGTTGCAGAAGGTAGATGGTTGGGCTGTCTGGTAAGGAGCCGGTCTGAAAGGTTGCCTCTGAATCTTCGCTGCTCTAAATGGGCCCCCTCTTCCCATGGGTACAAACGGCCTCTTCATGGCCTGGTTCTCTTGCTTCCTCTGTAACACCCGCTCTACCTCTCGAGCGACGGTGAGAACCTCAGAATAGGTCTTCATCTGTTGAGACATCAAGAAGGCCTGTAAGTCCAACTGTAGGCCCTGCTGAAACCTGCTCGCTCTCTTCTCTTCGTCCGTCACCATATATGGCGCGAAGCGGCTCAATCTGAGAAACTCCGCGGCATACTCGTCCACGGACTTGTTCCCCTGCTGGAGTCTGATGAATTGCTCCTCCATATCTTTCTGCGCTGTAGCAGGGAAAAAGCGGCTGTAGAAACTCTTGGAGAACGTATCCCAAGAGATAGGTCTCTCCAAGCGGGCCTCCTCTGCAAGCCACCAAGTCCGAGCTATGTCTTTAAGCTGAATCTTGGCGACTTCAACTTGGCTCTCCTTCGGGACACGGGCTGCATTCAGTAGGTCTGTCGTGTCCGTCAACCATTGCTCCGCCTCCAATGGTTTCTCGCTCCCCGTGAATATAGCAGGCTGTAGTCTTCTGAAGTCCGATACATTCCCGGGCTTCTGTTATTCGGGGCTGCTAACTCTTGTCTAAGGAGCTCGGTCTGCTGCTGCTGATTTTCCATCTGCTGTTGCTGGTTCTGCATCTGCTGTTGTTGGTTTTCCACCATAGTCTGAATGATTCTCAGGACATCAGCATTCTCTCCTCCTACGGGTCCATTGGGCACCTGCCCGATGTTGTTACGACCCGATCGTCTCTCCATACCGTATGATAACTGGAATTGGAAACAATTGAAAGGAGTTTAGGATACGAAGGAATTGATCAATGAAGGAAGCAAGAAGGACTCTATAACTTTGTACATTGTAGTTGGCATAAGCAAATTACTAGAATTTGCCACTTGATTGTACTTTAGGTTTGAGAACCTAGGCTCTGATACCAACCTGTAACGCCCCGATTCCACGGATACGGGGACGTCACTGCGACGTATATACGTAGGTCAGAAGAAGCCCCCACGTATATACGCTGAGCATAAAAAGTACAATAAGGAAACAGAGTACAACACAAAGCATGGTGTATTCATAGGCCAACTATAAAAGTACTAATACAAAGTTATACAAGTTATGATAACTATTACACTTTACAAGTGTTTTGTTTTCACAACCAAGTCCAAAAGAATATATACAAAGATATACACAAGGCGCTCACGTAAGAGATGGAGACTCGTGAGCCAAAAAGAGGAGTACGGCACGAGGGAACTAGAGCTGGTCAGCCTGCTCACTGAAGTATGCCTGATCTTCCGTGGAAGGATCCACTTCGTTCCAGGTCTCGGAATCTGAATATGCAAATCCAAAGGATCAAGACATATAAACAATAGATAGCTACAGCCAAGTGGCTAAGGAACGAGTACAAGTAAGATGGGTCTATATAAGGTATATCAACTAACAGATATGAAAAGCATGAATAGATAAAGTAGTACTATAGATCTACAATTAACGTTTTATTATTATTACTTGTTTTACTCGGATATCTAGCTATGTGGTCCAGCGTCCCAGTGCACATAGATCCATATCATAGTAATACAAGGTTGTTGTTGGAAATCAGCGGTTGTATCGACGAACTATGTTTACAGTGGACCCCGTACATACCCGGGATAACGGCCATTGATTGTTCCGTTGCTTGGTGACGGAAGCCAGCCGCTAGGCTCAACTGGAGGGACTTATGTATGCCCTTTTCATGATGGTACCAGAAATAAAGGGAGCAAGCACTCCCCTCGGTCCCCTGGAGGCCCACAGGTTAGACCGGAACATGGGTTGCACAACACTCCTAAAAGCCACTGTAAACACGAACACATCGATATCCGCATGTCTTCCCCCGGACCCAATGTAAGTTGGTCTATTTTATACAAAGTCGAGTCTATCATGCTTGGTTTTAAGAGATGGCATGATAAGTGGAGATATTCACTATTTAACAATTTATGAAGTAAGAATTACAATAACAAGTCATGGAGTATCAAGAAGTAATGTCCATCAGGTAGCATGTCATGTAATATCAATAATGAAGCATAAACATGAATAATGTATTACATGTATAGAGGTTAAAGTCCAAAATCAGAAAAGGAAACAACTAAGTTAAATAGCCAGAATTAGTCGACTAGGTGGGAGATTAGTCGACTAATAAGGGTCTTCAGTCGACTAATAGTCCGCAGGAGTCGACTAAAGTGGTTTTCCAGAGAGTTTGGTAGTCGACTTGGGTTGGAAGGGTAGTCGACTTGGTGAACTATAAGTCGACTAACGGGTACGCAAGTCGACTAAATCTGTGATATAAAAAGTTGGGATTAATTTCCAGGACATGTTAGTCGACTAGGGTACTATGTATAGTCGACTAGAGGTCTCTGGTCGACTAATAATTTGGGATAAGTCGACTAGAGCCGAGAGTTGGTAATTTTTTGGTTCAAGGAAAATTAGTCGACTAGGGTCAAAATGTAGTCGACTAGGGGGGTCTAGTCGACTGGTAAAAATGGGTTAGTCGACTAAAACTGTGAAAATCAGAAAGCTACGTTTCAACTAAAGTGGGTTAGTCGACTAGTCTCTAGGTCAAGTCGACTAATCCTGGAGAAAACAGAAAACAGAACAGAATTTCAGATGGTTGTTTGTTGGCCTAAAAATGGGATTTTTATGACACAAGTGTATATGAATGATCTTCACATGTACACAAAGAAGTGATCTAGTCTTGGTGAGTAAAAATACTCACAAGGAAAGGTTATTTGAAGGTTCTACGAGTCTTGAAGGATCGTTTGCCGACGATGTCACCAACTAGGTCTTTGGCGATATCTCCGACGAAGTGAGATGCGATCCAAAACCAAGAGTGTGGTAGCTTGAGAAGAAGATGGTGAAGGCTTTGAGGTGGTTGGGAGTTAGGGATTGAGATGGAGAAGTGAAAAAAAGAGAAAGGAATTGTAAAGGAAAGTTTATATAGGATTTGATTTTTGTAAAGGGGATGAAATTAAAGAATCGGAGAGGGGTTTTGTGCAAATAGGGGAGGATGGGGTTGTCTCCCTTGGCCAATGGTGGCCGGCCATGGAGATGAAGAGTTAATGAAGGCATTAATGAGGAAGTGGGTGGGATTTTTAGATATTTTGGAGGAGAAGATATTTTGGGAAGTTGGTGGAAGGAAAGAAAAAGGAAAAAGAAAAAGGAAAAGAATTTGTAAAAGAAAAGATATTTTCTTAATTTTGAAAAATGAAAATATTGAAAACACTGATTCCCGGGTTTAAATCGAGAATGCGGAAAACATTTCGGAAAATACCGAAATCGTCCGAAATTCAAGTATCTCGGAACGACTCGTAATTTTTACCAAAATCAAGAATAATATAAGAAGACGTATAGTGAAATCCGTTTGAAGAAATACTTTATAGTTTTGGAACTAAAATTCCCGGAATCAGTTAACTACCGACTCCGTTGGAATTTTCATAAATTTATAAATTCTAAAAAAAAGTATTTAGATAAGAAATGTCATTCTAAGAAATAATGTCTAAAAGATTCTCTTGAAATTCCTAACTGTTTGGGAATTAAAATTCCAGGAATCGATCAGCGATACTGGTCGACACCGGTTTTGAAGAAATTCATTTTAATTCTAGAAAATTCTAGAAATTCACCTAAAATCTAATATATTAGAAAATGATATTTGAAATTGAAATTGGTCAAATACGGGAAGTAAATCGAAAAATACGATCGAAAATCAGAATACGCAACTTAGTACGTATTTCGGAAACGGGTATTACAAAATTCTATCCAATTCATAAGACCGTTCTCATTAGGAAGAACATCATACAGTTCAAGGAAGAACCTAGTAAACCATTTTGGAGGTACTTTGAACGGTTCAAAGACCTCCTTGTCCAATATCCTCATCATGGAATAGAGAAATAGCGACAATGCCAAATTCTTTATGACAGTTTAGACAACTCTACCAAGACCCTCTTAGAAACCATATGCCGAGGATTCTTAAAGAAGGATGAGAATGAAGGATGGGATTTATATGAGGATCTAGCTGAAAAGACTATTCAATGGGAACCAACTAGTAAAAACTCTAGAAATTCAAACTCCATCTCTTCAAAAGGAGGTCTCCATTCAATTGAATCATTCATAGCTAACGAGGCTAGAATTGCAAACCTAGCAAGATTGGAAGCTTTAGAAACAAAGGAACCAAGTCCGGTCAATCAAGTCAGCCAAACTAATTTCCAACTCCAGACTGTACTTACTGTCAAGCCATGAATCATGTGTTTGAGGAGTGTCCTGTGTTTCAAGCTCAACAACAATATCCTGAATCGGTGAATGCGGCCTTTTTAAGGTCGAAAAATAATCCTTACGCTAAAATCCTGGCTGGAGAAATCACCCCGATTTCTCATGAAGCCAAACAAAAATGACCACTCACGGTCAAACCATGTAAGCCACTTCCATCATTCCAATAATTCTTCCAATCATCAACCCAGCTTTTCTAATTACCATCACAATTCTCCCAACTATCTGCCCAAAATTTTAATTATCAACAAAATTTCACAGCCAAACTCCACAACCCTCCTTCCAGAATTCTCAACTTGAAAGGAGAATGACTGACTTTGAGAGAAACATAGAAAGGTACATGAAGAACCAAGATTCCCTCATGCAAACTATACAGAGGCTAGAGGTTCAAATGAGCCAATTAACCATTCATAGAATGAGAGACAAAAGGGTACTTTGCCTAGTCAGCCAGTAATAAATCCTAGAAATTCTCAACAAGCTCATTTGGCTGAGGATCAATCGTTGAATCAATGTAATGTTGTTCATACATTGAGGTCGGGAAAGAAAATTGATAATCATGTGTCAACACCATCAAATTCCACTCAGCACAACCATACACAAGCATCCACTCTCATCTAGTCCCATTCCTTCCAAATCTGACGAATCTGAAATGGATAAGTCAACCAGTCAGGTGCACCAGCCTATAGTACCATTTTCTAATAGGCTGAAAAACAACGAAAAATCCACACATGAATAAGATAATTGAGATCTTCAATCAAGTAAAGATAAATGTGCCACTTTTTGATGTCATCCAACAAGTCCCATCTTATGCAAAATTTCTTTAGGACATGTGCACCAAGAAGAGAAAGACTAATATACCCAAGTAAGTCTTTTTATCCACTAACATTAATGAGCTACTATGGTCCGATCCCTAGTAAGTACAAGGATCTGGGTTGTCCCACCATTGCCTGCACTATAGGACAA
This sequence comes from Agave tequilana, assembly GCA_038442645.1. Taxonomy (NCBI): domain Eukaryota; kingdom Viridiplantae; phylum Streptophyta; class Magnoliopsida; order Asparagales; family Asparagaceae; genus Agave; species Agave tequilana. Next base: position 349 of record JAVJIF010028105.1, on the reverse strand, counting down.
GCTGAGATTAGTCGTGCACTTCTTGACTTGGGGCAAGTATCAACTTGCTCCCATTCTCAGTTTATCAACAACTCGGTTTGGGGGATCTTAGTCCAACTCGAGTCACAATCCAACTGGCTAACCGTCCAGTGAAAGTTCCCAAGGGGGAAATTAATGATGTCCTTATCCAGGTCGAAGAGTTTATCTACCCTGTTGATTTCATATTTCTAGAGACAACCTGTGTCCAATCCTAGGGCTCAAACTCCCGTTATCCTAGGCGACCATTCTTTGCTACTGCCAATGCTATTATCAATTATAGAAATGGTCCATGAGGTTAACCTTTGGGGATATGACTAGAGAAGTCAATGTC
>JAVJIF010028104.1:0-54282 GCA_038442645.1 Agave tequilana | reverse complement strand
ATGCCGGTTGAGTCATAACCGAATCTGGTCTTGGTTCGAACTTAGGTGGTGATGTGTTTCTAGTTAATCTAGATGAATTAGGGCCTCTTGACCACACGTGCATACACAAACACAATCACAACAAGTTCAGTAATAGTCAAGAAGAGAAAACAATCAAGCCTAGTCTAAGGTAACCTTGACCTAGACAACCCATAACTAGTTGATTGTCCTCAGGAAGTATAATGCAGACTTGATCACAAGTCAATTAGCTAGGTCAGGGCAAGATTGGTGGGAGGTATCCGCATAAAAGCGACGGGCCTAATTAACCAAACCACCAGCCTTCAGGGCTTCGCCCCTCAATCCCTTTCCTAAACACTGATTTGGCAGGAGTCAAATTCTAACCCATTCCCCCTTAGGATAATCTCCTAGTGAGTTCAAGATGTCCCTAAAGCCAACGTCTATCAGATTTTACTTAGGCTTAGGTTGTGCGTGCTTGGAGATTGTTTGTGGGCTAAGGAAGGGTAATGACTTCCCCACCTTATCTTGATTTGTGTTTTCCCCTTAGAATTGATTGTGCAGAGTATGTAAGATATAGAAGTAACATTCAAAAGCAAATATCACCCAAGAATGTTTCCTAAACTATATGCTATGCTTACGTACCTTGTCTCCAGCTATCCTTAACAGTAATTGTAAAAGAAACGTAATTAGACAAAGTCCTAGGATGCAAGTCTAAACGTTTTTTAGACAATTAACAATCACTCAAATTACTATTGGATTAAAAACAGGGAGTGTGTATATCAAATATAGCAAGATCTTGTTTAAATTAAAGGTAAATTTTTTTTAAAATTGAATTGATTCTTTGATTTTTCATAAAACTCTTAGATAGTATGCACATTATGAACATTGAAGATTTTGGGATATCAATTCTAACTTTCATACCATTTATTTTGTGTGTGTGTGTGTGTGTGTGTGTCTATATATATATATATATATATATATATATATATATATATATATATATATATATATATATATATATATATATATATATATATATATATATATATATATATATATATATATATATATATATATATATAGCGAGTTGATCCCCTAAGAACGGTTCTCACGGGTTCCTGTGAGAACTTTCACGTGGATCGTCGGATCTGATAGAGATCTGGTTTTATTTGATTTGATCTATCAGATCCGACGACCCACGTGAAAGTTCTCACAGGAATCCGTGAGAACCGTTCTTAGAGGATCAGCTCCCTATATATATATATATATATATATATATATATATATATATATTATATATATATATATATATATTATGTATATATATGTATATAAATTTTTTTCTTCCCTTAGCTTGTTTAGTCTTTCTAGTTTATCCGGATAGTGAGCCTTTAGCCAGTGACTCTCAAACCAGATGGTTTTAGGACACCAGATGAGAAAACATCCTTCGGACTTAAGAACTAGAGCAAATAAGGCAACAAAACTAAGGGGAATTATTTTTATTTTTGTCCACCATTTCAGATGTGAATAATCATGCTTCCTAAGGCATAATTACCCAACTTTAATAAGTGGTATTTATTTATTTTTTATTTCTATGACATTTTCAGTCTTTGTTTCAGTCCCAAAATTATGTAAGCATGAAATGTATATATATAAGGCAAAAAATTCAAGATCAAACTATCTTTCATATCTTGCTTTCTTATCTTAAAATTTAAACAAGATCTATTATTTTGACTTGGTTTAAAAACTCATAATTTTAGGTTTTTGTAATTCTTAAAAAAACAATCTATTTCTCTTATTTCAAAAAGTTTTGTAAAAAAAAAAAAGAAAAGGTTCTATACAAAAGAAAAAAATCTAAAGATTTTATAAAAAGAAGCGTAAAAGAAAGAAAATTTAAAACAAACTACGTTAGTAAACCCTCCCTCACACTTATCTCATGCATTGTTCTCAATGCATCGTGAATGTGTATATGTATGAAACAAATAGAAAGGGACAGAAAAATTACCTCAGGATGGTGATTTCGGTAGTGGTCTGATTGGCCCATGAAATGCGGCCCAATCTAAATATTGTGGAGTTTAAAGTAACCCACCAGTGACCTATCTAATATAACCCATTAAAAGAATGATAGTGAATGCTCTTATTTAAAAAAAATTTCCCATCTAGTTTCTAATTTTCAAAAATAATTCTTGAGTCATTTTATTCAATACCTTTGTCCGATAATGGAGTATGATTATTGAAGATAATTGATTTGGGCTCAAAAGGAACAGGAGCAAATATTGACTCGGGAAACTGACTTAGACTAAGTTGAGATTCAGAATTTGGAGTTGAACTTGGTTCAAAATTGGGGTCCAAATCAAAAAATTGATGTTAACACACTTGCCCCATTAACGGAATATGATCGTAAAATATTGATGATTCAACTTCACGGTGTACTGGTACAGGATTCAATGTTGACTTCGGAATATAGAAAAATCTCGTAAAGGTACCAGAGTCATTATTGAATCAAAAAGTGAAATGGAATTACCAACTTGTTGATCATGATCACATTCTTGTTCTAGTTCAATTTCGAAAAAGGAATAACTTGCCAAAATGTCAATAGGACTTTCAAAATTTGGAGTTTGGTAAAGTTCAAATGGGTGTGCTGAAATTGAATTTTGTTTCTAAAATGATGTGATTCTTGAGTCCAATCGATAGAGTTACTGATATAAAGATTGGTCAAAAGTTACAAGAAAGAATTTTTCACTCCTATTGATCAATTCGCTCATTATTAAGTCTAACTTACTGATAAGCCGGGAGTTAGGGGGAGCGTTTGTTCCCCCTATCTTCATACGCTCTCCTATGTGAGTTTTTGCCTATAAATACTGGGATTTTCAGAGCGTACAGGGGACGATCAAGTAGAGAGTAGAACTTAGGCTAATTTGTAGTTTGTAACTTAGGTTTTTATTTTCTTTCATGTAATTTTTATTTTCTTTATGTAACTGAGAGGAGATGATACTTTCATGGAGGAATGAGAACAAGCTTGTACTGCAGGTGACACCAGTATAAGTGATCTCTTCTTCTGTTGTTATTTGAATTGAATCAAAGTTACTTTTTCTTCTTTACTCTTGTTTTTGTTTACTCTCCTCTAATGTGTTGCAATCCAAGTGAATCTGTTAGCCTCGAGACTGCTTCGCCATTGTAAGTGCCCTTGATGGCCTATGGTGATGAACAACCATTCTCTTGCTAGTATAGCTTGCCCTTTTATTTTTAGTGTAGATCGGGAATGGGGAAGATCCTACACACCATGCTTGATCGCCTTCAAAGACAAGGTAAGTCGTAGAGATGAATCCAAGGTATATGAGCACAAAAGGGGTAAGTAACTTTTAGTTTCTTTCTTTTCTTTTAATTCTTTAGTTTAGAACACCACAATCTACCACTTCTGTTATCATTCTTTTTTCATTTCTTTGTACATATCATTTCAAGTTTTCCATCTTCTTAATCTACCATCTTCTTCCTAACTCACTTTAACCTAATTTTTCTCTTTTCTTTACAAGAACTAAAATAAGAATTTTACCATCCTTTGTATCTTAAAAGAAAACTTACTAAAAAAGCTTCCATCGCTAGTCCCTCCTTATGGATCACGACCCGCATAGCCACTTGCTATTGCGATAGTATTGAGTACTTGCACTCTTTATTCTAAATCTGAAATTCTGTATTTATGTGCAGGTAAAACCTCAATCAAATTTTGGCGCCGTTGCCAGGGAGAGATGGTAAGTAATTCTCATTAAAGCTTACATTTGTGGTTAACCTTCTTCTTGGTTTTTGGTGTACAGATTTAACAACAAGGAACTTTTGCCGCAGTGGACATATAGTGGCTGATTGAGTTTTTACCTGCACACAAAATATAGAATATTAGAATTTAAAACAATAGTGCAAGGTGCTCAATACTATCCGCGGTAGCAAAGGCTATGCGAGTCGTGATCCTCAGGGAGGGACTAGCAATGGAAGCTTTGTCAATAAGTTATCTCTAAAGTTTTTATTAATTTAAAGTTAAGTCAGAAAGAAAGAAGAATGAGAATTAGAAGTGATATTTACAATGAAAATGAGGAAAAGAATTTGGAAAGATGGAGATGACGATCTAAACTAAAGAAATAAAAGGAAGAAAACTAAAAGCTATACATACCTACCTCTTCAGTCTGCTTACCGTTGAACCGTTGTGACGACTTACCTTTTCTTGGAAGGCATACAAGTATGGCGTATAGGATCATCCGCCTTCGCGATCTACACTACAAAAAGAAAAGACTAGCAAGCGACGGCTTGTTCATCTCCATAGGCCATCAAGGGCTCTTCTTCGGCGAAGCAGTCTCGAAGCGATCGGTTCTCACGGTTTGCAAGACATCAGAGAGAATAATGGAAGAAAACAAGAACAAAAGAACAAAAATAATAAAAGAACAAAACGAACCTCAAGTCGATTTATTTGACAATGAAAGAAAAGTAAAACTTACACCGATTGTCACCCTCAGTAAAAGTAGATCATCTTCCTCCATGAGAACATCCTCTCCTCTCAGTTTACAAAAAAATAAAAATTACAAAAAAGAGAAGAAAACCTAAACTAGAAGAAAGCCTAAAAACCCTAATTTTTTCTGTTGGATTCTGTACGCCCTTACGGTTGCTCTGCAGGGGTATTTATAGGTGCAGAAGGTAGTAGAGTCCCAACACAACTCTCCCACGAAAACCCGTAGTCAGATAAGACTGAATTGCCGCGAAAACGCGGCTTGGGCCGCGTTTCCGCGGCCTGGTGGTGGCGGCTGGCCACACGCTTTGGCGCGTGGCCTCCCCTGGTCCGTCCATCTGGGCTTTTTCGTCTGGAAGCTGTATCCTGGCTCTTAATCTTTTGATTTGGATATAACTTGGGAAGCAAGTTACCTAGATCCCAAATCTTTTATCCACGAATTTGTGATCTTAAATTCTCCTTCTTTGCTTTTATCCTCATTCTGCAAGTGTTTAGGGTTGAATAGAAGTCTATCCTTCCCTCTTCTTTGTATTTGCAACTTTTGCCCTTAGTATTACAATTTTGGCAATTGATATTTGCAACTTTTACATTGGACTTGAATATGGGCTTTTGGGCTTCTTTTTAGGCTTTATTTCTTTATTTTAATATTTCGAGGCCTGCACACAATAAATCATAAAATATTAGTAAATGTGCAGAATTATAGGAATAAATATAAAAATGTGATGGTAAATACAATGATAAAAATGCAATTTTCACTACCAATCACACCCCCACACTTATCTTTTTACTCGTCCTCGAGTAAAAATCAAAGAGAAAAAGAAAAATTAATCTAACCTAACTCACTTTCGTAGGAATCACGGTTGCACTAGCATGTGCAACAAGCCGTTAAACCCCTAGGTTACCCTAGAGGACGAGTGTTGTCTCGTGAGGGTTTTCAGTAGATTACACCCACAAAATCCATAAAAAGAAAATATTTGAAATACTTTTGAAAAGACTAAGTAATCTATAAGTTTTTAGGATCCTCATTTTTATTCATTCTTAAACTCAGTCTTTATAAAGTAAAATTTTTTCATTTTTAAGTAAGGATCAAAGTTGAATTTTGTGTATAGTCTTTTTCGTTACCAAAATCATATGCATCCTTATGAATTTTTACTAGGAATTCCTTAACTTGGACTGTCATGCCTCTTTATTTGTTTATTTTTTTAATATGTATAACTCATCTAATTTTCTTTCGTATAAGCATCAAGGCTTCTTGAGGCCCTCATACCTAACTAATTGACTATTAGATATGTTAATACATATATAATAGTTCTCAGTTTTTTTGGCTTTCTAATCCACCCATGTAGCGAACTTAAAGTCGATGACTCCCAACTGGTCGGCTTTAGGGTACCAGGTGAGAAAACACCCCGCGGACTCAAATTCGAGTGAACTAGGCCACAAAACTAAGGACTTTATTTTATTTAGAACTCACCTTTTGGCGTGAATACTTATGCTTCTTGAGGCACATGTATCCAGCTTAATTGGTGAAATTTTTTTTTTTAATAAAAATTTTTATGAGGCACAAGGGTCTTTGTCTTAGAATCCTAGATATGCATTAGGTATGCACATTTCATTAAGGTAAAATTAAGACTAACTACTTATTCAATTTCTCCTCCTATACCTAAAAATTCAACAATTTATTTATTTTGACCAAGTTTTTAGAATCCTAATCATGATTCTCCTAATTCTTAAGATTAACTTAGATTTCTTTCAAAAGATAAGTCAAAATATTGTCCTTTTTATAATTATTATTTTTTTTTAGAAAAAATTTTTTTTATTAGCAAATTTTTGTTAGTTTCTAACTATGTTAGTATGTTAGTAAAGCCCACCCCCACACTTATCTCATGCATTGTGCTCAATGTATGAATGAATGCATATATGCATGAAAAAGAACAAGGGAAGACAGAAGTTTACCTTAGGGGGTGGTTCCGGTGGTGGTCTAATTGGTCCACGAAATGCGGCCCAATCAAGATAATGTGGTAGTTCACGGGACCTACCTTTATTGACCTCTTTTTTATTTACATATTTACAGTCCCCAGAATGAATAGGATCTGGAAGATCCTCTCGTGAAACTTACTCCCTTTACATGAACAGTCCTTTAAAATCATCACAGAGTCATGGTCTATACCTATGTCCAACAAAAGAATGTGACTTGGTAGAATGGTTGACTTGAACTCAAGAATGATAGGGTCAGGAATGAATACCGACTCAGGAAAGAAACTTAAATCAAGTAAGGGTTCAGGAGTCGAGCTTGTTTCAAGAAGTGTGTCCAAGTCAAGAAGTTGAAACTCAAGTTCATAATCATCTTCCCACAATGGAATGTGACTCAATATTAGTGATTCAAGTTCAGGAATGATAGGTGTGGGAATCAAATCTGACTCTAAAAGATTACCTAAGTCGGGTAACAAAACAGGAGTCAATATTGATTCGGGAATTTGAACTTGATCACAGATTTGAGAATCAAAGTCACATATCTCATTCGGTTCAATCTCATAAAATGAGAACTTGCAAATTTGTCAATGGGACTTTCAAAATTATAAAATTGGTCAAGTTTAATATGATGATCATCAAAAATGGGTGATTCAATTTCATGATTTATGGGTACGGGAATAAATGTTGGCTCAGAAAATTGGTCCAAATTTGGTAAGGATACCGGAGTCAACATAGATTCGAAAATGGAAACTGAATCGCAAAGTTGTGAATCGGGTTCACATTCACAATCTAATTCAATCTCATTGAAATTAAAACTAGCCAATTTGTCCAAGGATTGGGGTTGAGCAAGTTCATATTGATGTGATGAAATTGAATTTTGATCAAGGTCTTCTAGACAGAATGATTCTTGGTTCCTATCAACTTGCTCAAGAATGTTGGAAAATCTAGAAATTTGATCATTCATTATATCTTGCAACCGATCCACTTTTTCTTCTAACCCATCGAATAGATCAATGGTGGACTGAAACCTTGGTGATGTGGGAAGAGATGTATATAAAGATAATGGTTGAACAGGTGGTTGACCATACGGCTCAGGGGTATTGAATTCCCATTGACTCTGTGAAGAGTAGTGATGATTATTCCAATCTTGTTCATAGTATTGGGACTGGGGCATGTAATGATTCAGATAAGACCAATCTGGCACACTAGGTTGGTCAAAGTTATGATATGCCGGGTTGGTATATCCGAATAAGAGGTTGGTGTGTAATATGGATTAAAATTGGAAAAATTATTATTGTATGCCATATCACACAAACACAAACAAAAGAAAAAGAAAACAAACAAAGAAGCAAACAAAAAAAAATTTCTAACCTAAGTTAGGGTAGACCTATGACCTAGACGACTCCTAACTGGTTAGACTGTCCACGGGAGGTAGGGTGCAGACTTTGACCACAAGTTAATCAGCCAGGTCAGGGCAAGATTGGTGGGAGGTTTTCTGTCAGAGACGTTCCTTAATTAAATAACCACCAATCTTCGGGCTTTCGGCAAGAGTCAACTTCCAGCACTGTTCCCCCTTAGGATAATCTTTTAATTGAGTCCGAGAAGTTCCTAGGGTCAACGTCTAGTCAATTTTTAATTAGGGTTAGGGTTGTGAGTGCTTGGAATATGATTTTGGGCCAAGGAAGGGTGATGAAATCCCCACCTTATCTTGTTAATGGGTTATGCCCTTAAAATAATTTTGTGCAAGTGTACAAGATATGTAAATAAGATTCACTCAAAGCATGAAAATCAACCAAGAGATGAGTCCTATTCTACAGGAAATGCGAACGTACCTTGCTCCAGCACTCTTCAATAGTAAAATAAAGGAATTGAAAAGACACGTGCCTAATATGCAAATGTCTAATCAATTTTTTATCTTTTACAACAAATATTTTACTATTGAATTAATTAGAAGTGTACAGGTTTATCACAGAACAAATTGGAACAGAGCAAAAAACAAATCTTGCAATTTTTAGCAACCTGCAGAAATTGCAGTTAGTAGTTCACTACTAAGGCCGCGTTTCCGCGGCACTATAGTAGGCTCTGATGCTCTGCCTTCGAGGGCAGAGGCACAGAGTTGCTATATGTCCACTTCTGCTGTTATTTTTCCTGTTCTCCAAACCTGCAAACAGAAAGAATAAAAGAATTAGTTAATTTTTTATTTAGAGAAAAACTAACCGTCCCTCCCCGGCAACGGCGCCAAAATTTTGATTGAGTTTTTACCTGCACACAAAATATAGAATATCAGAATTTAAAACAATAATGCAAGGTGCTCAATATTATCCGCGGTAGCAAAGGCTATGCGGGTCGTGATCCTCAGGGAGGGACTAGCGATGGAAGCTTTGTCAATAAGTTATCTCTAAAGTTTTTATTAATTTAAAGTTAAGTTAGAAAGAAGAAGAATGAGAATTAGTAGTGATATTTACAATGAAAGTGAGGAAAATAATTTGGAAAGATGGAGATGGTGATCTAAACTAAAGAAATAAAAGGAGAAAACTAAAAGCTATACATACCTACCTCTTCAGTCTGCTTACCGTTGAACCGTTGCGACGACTTACCTTTTCTTGGAAGGCATACAAGTATGGCGTATAGGATCGTTCGCCTTCGCGATCTACATTACAAAAAGAAAAGACTAGCAAGCGACGACTTGTTCATCTCTATAGGCCATCAAGGGCTCTTCTTCGGCGAAGCAGTCTCGAAGCGATCGGTTCTCACGGTTTGCAAGACATCAGAGTGAATCAATGGAAGAAAACAAGAACAAAAGAACAAAAATAATAAAAGAACAAAACGAACCTCGAGTCGATTTATTTGACAATGAAAGAAAAGCAAAACTTACACCGATTGTCACCCTCAATACAAGTAGATCTTCTTTCTCCATGAGAACATCCTCTCCTCTCAGTTTACAAAAATAAAAATTACAAAAAAGAGAAGAAAACCTAAACTAGAAGAAAGCCTAAAAACCCTAATTTTTTCTGTTGGATTCTGTACGCCCTTTACGGTTGCTCTGCAGGGGTATTTATAGGTGCAGAAGGTAGTAGAGTCCCAACACAACTCTCCTACGAAAACCCGTAATCAGATAAGACTGAATTACCGCAGAAACGCGGCTTGGGCCGCGTTTCCGCGGCCTGGTGGTGGCGGCTGGCCACGCGCTTTGGCGCGTGGCCTCCCCTGGTCCGTCCATCTGGGCTTTTTCTTCTGGAAGCTGCATCCTGGCTCTTAATCTTTTGATTTGGATATAACTTGGGAAGCAAGTTACCTAGATCCCAAATCTTTTATCCACGAATTTGTGATCTTAAATTCTCCTTCTTTGGCTTTTATCCTCATCCTGCAAGTGTTTAGGGTTGAATAGAAGTCTATCCTTCCCTCTTCTTTGTATTTGCAACTTTTACCCTTAGTATTTACAATTTTGGCAATTGATATTTGCAACTTTTACATTGGGCTTGAATATGGGCTTTTGGGCTTCTTTTTAGGCTTTATTTCTTTATTTTAATAGTTCGAGGCCTGCACACAATAAATCATAAAATATTAGTAAATGTGCAGAATTATAGGAATAAATATGAAAATGTGATGGTAAATACAATGATAAAAATGCACTTTTCACTACCAATCAGTGGCCTTGGACTCTGCTCAAGAAAGCGAGCCAAGAAGCCCTCAGATTTGCTACATTCCTATGGTAATCTGAGTGACTACTAACCTGTATTTTCTGCAGGTTAGCTGGATTGCAAAGTTTAATATCTGTAGCTATTAATTTTCTTGTTTGTCTCACTGTACTTCCTTTCTAACCTCAACAGTAAAATGATGTTTGTTAAATGCTAAAAACGATTTAGACTTTGCATTTAGGCACGTGTCTAATTCGTTTACATTTTACATTACTGTTGAAGAGTGCTGGAGAAAAAGATACGTTTGCTTGGCATATAGTTTAGGAAACATTCTTGAGTGATTATTTGCTTGTTGAATGTTACTTTTCTTTATCTTGCACACTTTGCATATTAATCTTAAGGGCTTGTCCTATAAACAAGATAAGGTGGGGAAGTCATTAACCTCCCTTAGCCCACAAATAATCTCCTCACTCACTAACCCAAGCCTAACTAAAAATGAGTAGACGTTGGTCCTAGGGACATCTCAGACTCAATTAGGAGATTATTCTAAAGGAAAAGGTGTTGGAATTTGACTCCTGCCAAATCAGTGTCTAAGGAAAGAGATTGAGGGGCGAAACCCCGAAAGCTGGTGGTTTGGCTTAATTGGGCCATTCTCTTTTGCGTGGATACCTCCTACCAATCTTGCCCTGACCTGGCTGATTAGCTTGTGGTCAAAGTCTACATTACACCTCCCGTGGATAGTCTAACCAGTTAGGAGTCGTTTAGGTCAAAGGTCTACCCTAACTTAGTTTAAAATTTTTTTCTTTTTCTTTCTTTTTATTTGTTTTCTTATTTGTTTGTTTTTCTTTGTTTGTGTTAACATTTCCTGTGTGATATGGCTTATAACAATAATTTTTTCAATTTTAATGGTAATTTATATATTACACCCTGACTTCTTTTTCGGATATTACCAACCCGACATATCATAACTTTAACCAACTTAGTGTGCCGGATTGGTCTTATCCGAATCAATATAACCCATGCTCCCAATCTTATAACCATAGTTTCCAGAATAATTTCAACTCTTTACAGAGTCAATGGGGATTCACCTCCCCCGAGTCCAATTTCAGCCACTTGTCCTCCTTATCCCCCTTGTCCACAATATTTTCAAGATTCATACTCAGTTCCACCAGTTCAAAATAGAAAACCATCAATTTTGGAAATGAGCATGCGTGAGTTCAAACAACAATCACAAAATCTGATGGACTCACAATTTCACCACCAATTTCAAAACAATACTTCATCTTTTCAAGAACAATCACAACAAAACGAAGAACCAATGAACTATGAAAAGATGCTTGAAGCCATGATTCAGGCTCAAAATGCTCGTAATCATGACATAGATATGATGGTCCAAACTCTATGTTCTCACCGTTTGACCAGTTCTAATGTCGCTAACCATTCTGTTAGAGCCGAAGAGTCATGTTGTTTTGAAAAATATGGTTCCATTTCAGCACAATCATTTGAACTTGCCCAAACTCCAAATTTGAAAGTGACATTGACAGTTTGGCAAGTTATCTCTTTCCTGAAATTGAACTTCAGAATGAATATGAACATGAACCTCAATTTAGTGATTCAATTCTACTTCCTGATTCAATTATGACTCCGGTGTTTTCACCTGATTTCAATCTTTTTTTGAGTCAACATTGGGTCATGTGCCAATTCATAACGAAATTGAATCACCCATCTTTGATGATCATCATATTGAACTTGACCAATTTCATACTTTTGAAAGTCCCATTGACAAATCGGCAAGTTCTCATTTTTATGAAATTGAACTCAATGAGAAATGTGATCTACACTCTCAATTTGTGATCCAGTTCAAATTCTCGAATCAATATTAACTCATGTTTTGTTACCCGATTTGAGTAATATTTTAGAGTCAGTTTTGATTCCCACTTGAATCACCAATATTAAGTCACATTCCATTGTGGGAAAATGAATGTGGACTTGAGTTCTAACTTTTTGATTTGGAGCTACTTTCTGAACCAATCTCGACTCCTGAATTTTTATTTGATTTAAGTCACTTTCCTGAGTCGGTATTAGTTCTCGTACTTCCTAAGTCCAAGTCAATCATTCTATCTTTTCACACTCCATTTTGAGACAAGGTGGTTGACAAAATTGACTCCGAAATTAATTATTGAATTTGAAAATTAGTTGGGTTAAATTTTTAATAAAAATCCTTCATGTATACATCATTTTAGTGGGTTATATTAGAGAGATTTCTTGTGGGTTCCTCTGAACTCCATGCAAAGTGGATTGGGCCGCATTTCGTGGACTAATCAGATCACCACCGGAACCACCACCTTAAGGTAATATTTTCCTTCCCTTTCTTCTTTTTCATGCTTCTATGCATTAATTCATACATTGAGGACAATGCATGAGATAAGTGTGGGGGAGGGTTCTAATATAACTTAGGTTTTTCTTTATTAAAAAAAATTTAACATTTTTTTACATTTAAAAAACTTTTTGAAAATAGAAACAATATTTTGACATATTTTTGTAAGAAATTAAGTCAATTTTAAGGAATAGGAAAATCAAAATTAGGATTTCTTATACTTGGTCAAAATAAGATTATTTGTTTGATTTTTAGGGGTAGGAAGATAATTTATTAAAGTAATTTAGTCTTAATCTTTACCTTGATGAAATAAGCACACTTCATACACTTACACACTTAGGATTAAAAAATAAAAATTCTTATGCCTTAAGAAAAAATATATAAAAGGTAAACAAATCTAATTATTGATTAGCTAGGTGCTTTGGCCTAAGCAAGCCTTGATATTTATGCGAAAGATGATTAGATAAGTTTGAAAATAATATATATATATATATAAATCCTCTGATTAAGCTGGGTATTTGTGCCTAATAAAGCATAAGTATTCACGCCTAAAAGCGATTCATATAATAAAATCCTTAGTTTTGTGGCCTTTTTGCTCGAGTCCTTAAGTCCTTGGGGGTGTTTTCTCACCCGGTGCTCTAAGACCGTTTGGTTTGGGAGTCATTGATTAAAGGCTCGTTATATGGCCAGATTAGAAAGCCTAATAGAACTAAGGAATAATACCACCAATATATATATAAGGCATAAGAGTTAGAGTTAAAGAACCCTTAGTCAAAGTTTTCACAGTCACAAGGTGCATATGACTTAGGGTAAAGTAATAGACTAGATGAGAAATACAATTTGACTCCTTACTTTGATTGATAACAAATTTTTGAATAGAGACTAAGTTTAAGAATGAAAAATTCGGTTTTCCTATAACTTATAGATTACTTAAAACTTACAATAATATTTCAAATATTTTTTTTTTCAAAATGTGTTTTAAAAATACTAACATTTTTCTTTTTCTTTACGGATTTTGTAGGTGTAATCCACTGAAAACCCTCATGAGATAAAACTCGTCCTCTAGGGGTAACCTAGAGGTTTAACGGCTTGTTGTACATGCTCAGTACAATCACGTGACCTGCGAAAGTGGTCTAATAATTTTTTGTTTAGTTGTTTTGCTCGAGGACGAGCAAAAGAGGTATGGGGGTATGATCGGTCACTAATATTGCACATTCATTATTTTATTCTCATACTTATTATAAAATAAACTCTGCTTTTTCTTAATTATTGTTTAATTTATTTGCAGGCCCATTCCTAAAGGAGAGTGAAGAGAAATGAGCCCAAAAGCCCTTCAAATTCTTATTTAAATCAGAATTAATTCGAACTCAGTAAATCAGGGCAGATCAGGTCGGTTCAGATTAGTTGAAAATCGGTTAGAACAAATTCCTACAAATCAATCGGTTGAAGCCAAGGATCAAAGGCCGTTTCTTCATAATTCCAGAGATAAAACTGAAAATCCAGCTGAAGATAAAGTCATATCCTGAAACCTGGACGCTCCACCCCTTAGCTGTGGCCACCTGGCCACAGCAAAGCCGCGGAAACTTGGCATTTGCCGCGGATCCGTGACTTTGTTAGGGAGTTAGGGGAGCATTTGCTCCCCCTATCTTCATACGCTTTCTTGAGTGGGTTTTTGCCTATAAATACTGGGATTTTCAGAGCGTACAGGGGACGACCAAGCGGAGAGTAGAACTTAGGCTAATTTGTAGTTTGTAACTTAGGTTTTATTTTTCTTTCATGTAATTTTTATTTTCTTTATGTAACTGAGAGGAGATGATACTTTCATGGAGGAATGAGAGCAAGCTTGTACTGTAGGTGACACCGGTGTAAGTGATCTCTTCTTCCATTATTATTTGAATTGAATCAAAGTTACTTTTTCTTCTTTACTCTTGTTTTTGTTTACTCTCCTTTAATGTGTTGCAATCCAAGTGAATCTGTTAGCTTCGAGACTGCTTCGCCATTGCAAGTGCTCTTGATGGTTTATGGTGATGAACAACCATTCTCTTGCTAGTATAGCTTGCCCTTTTATTCTTAGTGTAGATCGGGAATGGGGAAGATCCTACACGCCATGCTTGATCGCCTTCAAAGACAAGGTAAGTCGTAGCGACGAATCCAAGGTACATGAGCACAAAAGGGGTAAGTAACTTTTAGTTTCTTTCTTTTCTTTTAATTCTTTAGTTTAGAACACCACAATTTACCACTTCTTTTATCATTCCTTTTCCATTTCTTTGTACATATCATTTCTAATTTTTCCATCTTCTTAATCTACCATCTTCTTCCTAACTCAATTTAACCTAATTTTTCTCTTTTTCTTTACAAGAACTAAAAGAAGAATTTTAACCATCTTTTGTATCTTAAAAAAAGAAAACTTAAAAAAGCTTCCATTGCTAGTCCCTCCTTTTGGATCACGACCCGCATAGCCACTTGCTATTGCGATAGTATTGAGTACTTGCACTCTTTATTCTAAATCTGAAATTCTGTATTTGTGTGTGGGTAAAACCTCAATCATTCTTCTTGAAAAAGTGAGTATGAAAGTTGTTTTGAAAATTGTGGTGAAATCGTGAGTCTATCAGATTTTACGATTTTTGTCAGACTCACGCAAGGCTTCCATACTTATTTCCAATGTGGATTTTTTTTATAGCTGGATGTTTTAAAAAAGAAGTATGTGAAGCTTGGTTTAGAAAAAATGGTGAGTCCAATATGTTTTGAGATTGTTGCTCGGACTCACACAAATCTTTCATACTCATTTCCAGGATAGATGGCTTCTCATTTTTAATAGGTGGGACTGAGTATGAATCTTGAAAATATTGTGAAATTAGGAAGGCCAATGTTTTCTGAAATTTTCGTTTGGCCTCCTGCATGGCTTTTATATTCTTTTCTAGCTTAGATTTTTCTTCAATGGGTTGTTCTGAAAATGAGTATAGGAGCAAAATTGGAGAATAAATATTGTGAAAATTATGGAAAAGGTAGTTGAAAATTTGATTCAGGGGAGGTGAATCCCCATGGACTCTATGAATAGTAAAAATTATTTTGAAAATTATGATCATAAGATTGGGGGTATGGGTCATATTGAGTCAGATAAACCCAATCTGACCTATATGGTTAGTTCATGTTATACATAGCCGGGTTGGAGTTATCTGAGTTAAAATAGGATGGGTGAAAAATGGATTCATTTTGTTGGAAAAATTTTAGTTATATTCCATTTTATCACAACGATCACAAATAAAAAGGAAAATAAACAAATAAACAAACAAAGAAAAAGAAAATTCAAAAACAAGCCTATACTAGAGTTAACCTAGATGACTCCTAACTGGTTAGACTGTCCATGGGGGGTATATTGCAGCAATTTGACCATAAGTTAATCGGCCAGGGGGGTATATTGCAGCAATTTGACCATAAGTTAATCGGCCAGTAGAGATAAGACCAGTGGGAGGTGTAACGCACCGATCCTAAGGATACGGAGACGTAATGGCGACGTACATACGTGAGGTGAAAACACACTCACGCGTACGTTAAGCCTCAGTACAGGACATATCCTCCATATAGACAAGAGTTCCAGCAGGAAATAAGTACAAGAATACCTGCAGAAAGAGGTTAGTTATCATAACAGATATGGAAATAGGGATAAATAAGATAATGGAAACAAATCACAAAGATACCTATGAATGGTCTCGATAATGAGTCTCCTATGTGAATCCAATGGACTATCAGACAATACGATAACTCGGATCTCCAACCTGGGCATGCAAACCCAGGGTCGTCAAAAAGCGACCTAGTGAGTGGTAAAATGAAGGAGGTAGTAATATATACTATAATAATACAAGCACGATACTAATATATAATACATGATGTTGTATTAGTGATACCATATAAGCAGCATAGAATAAGCAGTAGAAATATATAAACCTGTAAGCAGTAGAAATATATTAACATGTCATCTTTTAATACCATCACTAAGCCGGTTATCATCGGGTCATGTCTATAGTCGAATACAGTTTATATAGTAAAGACCATTGTCTAGTGATGACGTGATAGAAATGAACGTGCTAGTGATGACGTAATAGAAGTGAACATGCAGATGGGCATATGCAATACAACTATAATACGGTGTTGTGCATAGACAGTAATGATATCTGCAAGGTATACAGAAAACAGAATGAATGCAATGCAGAGTATACATATACATGAGTAGTATGCTACCACAGAAAGTATAGCATGAAACAGGTAAAGTAACAACGCATACATGTAACATGATAGCGGATAAATGATCAGGAACAGTAACAAGTACATCTAAACAATAGTAGACATGTATCAGGCAAGTCATGTTATTTATACAATAGTAGCAATCAGTACCACCTGGTATTATAATCAATCTCTTCCAGTGTCCCATACCACTGGCAGTTCATACTGGAGCCCGCACTCCAGTCGAACCCATCCGGACATGGCCTACGGGTACCATTATCCAAACGAGAGAGTGACCAAATAACAAGTATTCCCGACATCACTATTGTGTATACTGTTTTATTATGTTAATTGGAAACCCATGGTCGAAGAGCTCTTATCGGGTAGGTGTATCCCGTGCATACCCGGGATCACGGCCTTAAACAAACCCCTGGCTGCGAGACCAGGGCCCTCCGCTAAGAGGGGAGCATGAATCAAGTAACGGGAGCTCATGGAGCAATTGGTAGGTAGCACTACCGTCCCTTGCAGTGGGAGAACAATATGGATCCAGTACATCACCCGATAAGATCTAATCAACCGTCAAGTCTCCCCCATACCCAAGTTAGCTTTATGATCTGAATGTCGAGTATACAATGTAACAAGAACAATACAGTACCTGATACGGGTAACATGATAACCGGACCTGAGCTCTGTTGATAGCATAGAACAATATAACGAGAAACGGGAACAATATAACGGGAAACATGAACAATAGATGTGGGAGTCCACATGTCCTATATCAACAGCTCTCATGTCCAGTAACGGGGGTAGCCATATCAGTAACAGGAAACAATATATCAACAGCATTCATGTCCAGTAACGGGAATATCAATAACAAGAATATCAATTGATGTAACGGGAAACAATCATGTAACGGATGTGGAAACATGACATGCATGCGTAACAGTGATATGTAAACATGACATAACGGTAACAATAATATGAAATGCGGTAGTCCGTGCATTGGTCTATCCGTGTACCAGTGGAACATCTATGTGTAGCAAGAATCCGTGTAATATCTCTGTGATAGTGCATGTAATAACAGTGATCAGTGCATCCATGTACCGAGGATATCAATCTAACATGACGGTATCAATGTACTAGTGTATCCGTATATCAGTAGGTCACAAACATATGTAATGGTAAGACGTGCACATGAAACTACATGAAAGCTACATGCAATACCGATATCCAGTGTAACCGATATCTACATGCACTACGGTTCTTAGTGTACCAATGGGTCGGTAAGGGTGACAGTGGAATAGTGACAAGATCCCGTATAATGAAGTACGCGTGTCTTGGTGTCCAGGTAGCAATAGTGTGTAACTATAATAGTTATCCATGCAGTGACAATGTCTAGTGATTCATTAATTGATCATCTAGCTTAGTGTCTATATTTACTCACATTGTATAAAGATTCTTATTACAAAACATGACGTTTCTCGAGTTAAGTTATTAATTTAACAGTGCTAGTGCTTAACCCATAATTACGGTTCCATAACGAAAGCTAAACATGAATAAATAAATATAATTTAGAAAAATAAAACACTCACAAACTGGTCATGGGAAGGTAGCTCTCATTCTCACGATCGCAACGGATCCAGAATCGTCTAAACCGGAGTCCGGATGCTCCCGATATCGCCCGAATACTAAATCAGAACAAAAAGGGTTAAATATGTAAATAAAAATAGTTTAAATGCAAATAATAAATCGTAGCAGGGGGTTTTCTGAAAAAGTACCTTTATTGGGTTTAGATTTGGGTTTGGGCTCATAACGGGTAGGGTTTGGATCCAATACCCAAACCCATCACTTAAACTAATTGGGAAATGGGTTACGGGTTATCGGGTCGGGATTCAAACCCAGCCCCTTAGGTTATTGGGTTCGGGTTAGACCCGAACCCAAACAAACCAACAGGCAGCGGCAGCCTGCTGCTGCCGCACCCCTATGCGGGCCGGCCGGCCAGCTCCGCTGGCCGGCGGCGATCAAGACCCGTCGACGGTGGTCTACCCGCGGCGGTGGTCTGAGAGAGAGAGAGAGAAGGGGAGAGATAGAGAGAAAAAGGGGAGAGAGAGAGGGTCTGCTCACAGTATAAGAAGAAGAAAGAAAAGAAAAAGAAGAACAAGAAGAAGAAGAAGAAGAGGAAGAAGGGGAGGAAAAGAGGAGGGGAAAGGGGGCGGCGCCCGGGTAGCCCGCCGCGCCGCCAGACCTGGCCGGCGAGAGACGCCGGCGACCTGGCCTGGCCGGGCAACATTAGGCCCCCCATTCTGTACAGAGAGAGGGAAAGAGGGAGAGAGTGACTGTGAGGGGAGAGAGGGAGATTAGAGAGAGAGTTTTAGAGAGAGGGAAAATTAGGGGGGAGAGAGAGAGTTTAGAGAGAGGGGGGTTGTAGAGAATTAGAGAGTGAGTTAGGGGAGAGAGAGAGGATTTTAAAGAAGAAGAGAGGAGATTGGCGGTGGAGAGGCGGTGGGGGAAGTCTCCAGAGAAATGGAGAAGAGGAAGGAAAAAGAAAAAGAGAAAAAGGTTTTTATAATATTTAATTACTATTATAATGGGGTCCAAAATTGACTAGCTCCGAATGGTGCCCAAAAAGTACATAAAATAAGAAATATTATCCTGAGACGTAATATGAAGACGGTTTGAAGAAATTCTGTCTGGTTTTCCAATTAAAAATCTTGGAAGATGTCGCCGATACCGGGCGACACCGGTTGGCCTGATTTTTGATAAATTCAGAAAAATTTCCAAAAATACCCTAACGTAGAAAATACGATTTTAAGACACAAGGTGAAAGCGGATTCTCAAAATTTCACTCCGATTGTGAAATAAAAATCGTAAAGCCGGTTATCGGTATCGGTCGATACCGACTACGGAGATTTTTCAAAAGAATCCAGAAAAATTTCAGAAAATCTTGAAAAATCTAAATTATTAGAAATGAATTTTGAAACTGAAATCAGTTCAATTGGACTACCACAGAGGTCAAATCAATTTATACGTCGTATCGCGTACTGATGCTGTGATACGTACATCAGGGATCAGGGGGTTACATTTCTCCCCACCTTACAAAAATTTCGTCCTCGAAATTTCACATCAGGTGTGAGAACAAGATTTTCAACCCCAAAACTGATATGTTACGGGTCCACGACACTTCCGCTGCGCACTCTGATATCTAGAAGGAACTCGGGATGGAGAAGTCGTGTAGTGAACTAACACGAACGGATTGGAAGCAATCAGATACAAAGAAAACGATAAAAAAATTGGATATTCTGGTAGACAACGGTAAGTAAGGAAGGGATACAAACGAGTCAAGGCAGGAATTGTGAAGGTCATGGTATTCTTGTACTCGTTGCTGGAAGCCCCTAATTCAGATACAGATAAGTTAATCTGAACCTGATTGTACTGTTGGTAAGAGCCAGAGCCTTGACCCAGATGGTTACCCACACCAGGTATGAACCTAGGCTCTGATACCACTGTGTAACGCCCCGATCCCAAGGATACAGAGACGT
Source organism: Agave tequilana (assembly GCA_038442645.1). Lineage (NCBI taxonomy): Eukaryota > Viridiplantae > Streptophyta > Magnoliopsida > Asparagales > Asparagaceae > Agave > Agave tequilana. The sequence continues at coordinate 34,047 of JAVJIF010028104.1, read as the reverse complement.
TATGGCGACGTACATACGTGAGGTGAAAACACACTCACGCGTACGTTAAGCCTCAGTACAGGACATATCCTCCATATAGACAAGAGTTCCAGCAGGAAATAAGTACAAGAATACCTGCAGAAAGAGGTTAGTTATCATAACAGATATGAAAATAGGGATAAATAAAATAATGGAAACAAATCACAAAGATACCTATGAATGGTCTCGATAATGAGTCTCCTATGTGAATCCAATGGACTATCAAACAATACAATAACTCGGATCTCCAACCTGGGCATGCAAACCCAGGGTCGTCAGAAAGTGACCTAGTGAGTGGTAAAATGAAGGAGGTAGTAATATATACTATAATAATACAAGCACGATACTAATATATAATACATGATGTTGTATTAGTGATACCATATAAGAAGCATAGAATAAGCAGTAGAAATATATAAACCTGTAAGAAGTAGAAATATATTAACATGTCATCTTTTAATACCATCACTAAGCCGGTTATCATCGGGTCATGTCTATAGTCGTATCCAGTTTATATAGTAAAGACCATTGTCTAGTGATGACGTGATAGAAATGAACATGCTAGTGGTGACGTAATAGAAGTGAACATGCAGATGGGCATATGCAATATAACCATAATACGGTGTTGTGCATAGACAGTAATGATATCTGCAAGGTATACAGAAAACAGAATGAATACAATGCAGAGTATACATATACATGAGTAGTATGCTACCACAGAAAGTATAGCATGAAACAGGTAAAGTAACAACGCATACATGTAACATGATAGCGGATAAATGATCAGGAACAGTAACAAGTACATCTAAACAATAGTAGACATGTATCAGGCAAGTCATGTTATTTATACAATAGTAGCAATCAGTACCACCTGGTATTATAATCAATCTCTTCCAGTGTCCCATACCACTGGCAGTTCATACTGGAGCTCGCACTCCAGTCGAACCCATCCGGACATGGCCTACGGGTACCATTATCCAAACGAGAGAGTGACCAAATAACAAGTGTTCCCGACATCACTATTGTGTATACTGTTTTATTATGTTAATTGAAAACCCATGGTCGAAGAGCTCTTATCGGGTGGTGTATCCCGTGCATACCCGGGATCACGGCCTTAAACAAACCCCTGGCTGCTGAGACCAGGGCCCTCCGCTAAGAGGGGAGCATGAATCAAGTAACGGGAGCTCATGGAGCAATTGGTAGGTAGCACTACCGTCCCTTGCAGTGGGAGAACAATATGGATCCAGTACATCACCCGATAAGATCTAATCAACCGTCAAGTCTCCCCCATACCCAAGTTAGCTTTATGATCTGAATGTCGAGTATACAATGTAACAAGAACAAATACAGTACCTGATACGGGTAACATGATAACCGGACCTGAGCTCTGTTGATAGCATAGAACAATATAACGGGAAACGGGAACAATATAACGGGAAACGGGAACAATAGATGTGGGAGTCCACATATCCTATATCAACAGCTCTCATGTCCAGTAACGGGGGTAGCCATATCAGTAACAGGAAACAATATATCAACAGCATTCATGTCCAGTAACGGGAATATCAATAACAAGAATATCAATTGATGTAACGGGAAACAATCATGTAACAGGGATGTGGAAACATGACATGCATGTGTAACAGTGATATGTAAACATGACATAACGGTAACAATAATATGAAATGCGGTAGTCCGTGCATTGGTCTATCCGTGTACCAGTGGAACATCTATGTGTAGCAAGAATCCGTGTAATATCTCTGTGATAGTGCATGTAATAACAGTGATCAGTGCATCCATGTACCGAGGATATCAATCTAACATGACGGTATCAATGTACTAGTGTATCCGTATATCAGTAGGTCACAAACATGTGTAATGGTAAGACGTGTACATGAAACTACATGAAAGCTACATGCAATACCGATATCCAGTGTAACCGATATCTACATGCACTACGGTGCTTAGTGTACCAGTGGGTCGGTAAGGGTGACAGTGGAATAGTGACAAGATCCCGTATAATGAAGTACGCGTGTCTTGGTGTCCAGGTAGCAGTAGTGTGTAACTATAATAGTTATCCATGCAGTGACAATGTCTAGTGATTCATTAATTGATCATCTAGCTTAGTGTCTATGTTTACTCACATTGTATAAAGATTCTTATTACAAAACATGACGTTTCTCGAGTTAAGTTATTAATTTAACAGTGCTAGTGCTTAACCCATAATTACGGTTCCATAACGAAAGCTAAACATGAATAAATAAATATAATTTAGAAAAATAAAACACTCACAAACTGGTCATGGGAAGGTAGCTCTCGTTCCCACGATCGCAACAGATCCAGAATCGTCTAAATCGGAGTCCGGATGCTCCCGATATCGCCCGAATACTAAATCAGAACAAAAAAGGTTAAATATGTAAATAAAAATAGTTTAAATGCAAATAATAAATCGTAGCAGGGGGTTTTCTGAAAAATACCTTTATTGGGTTTAGATTTGGGTTTGGGCTCATAACGGGTCGGGTTTGGATCCAATACCTAAACCCATCACTTAAACTAATTGGGTAATGGGTTACGGGTTATCGGGTCGGGTTTCAAACCCAGCCCCTTAGGTTATTGGGTTCGGGTTAGACCCGAACCCAAACAAACCAACATGCAGCGGCAGCCTGCTGCTGCCGCACCCCTATGCGGGCCAGCCGGCCAGCTCCGCTGGCCGTCGGCGATCAAGACCCGCCGCCGGTGGGTCTAGCCGCCGGCGGTGGTCTGAGAGAGAGAGAGAGAGAGAGAGAAGGAGAGAGAGAAGGGGAGAGATAGAGAGAAAAAGGGGAGAGAGAGGGTCTGCTCATAGTATAAGAAGAAGAAAGAAAAGAAAAGAAGAAGAAGAAGAAGAAGAGGAAGAAGGGGAGGAAAAGAGGAGGGGAAAGGGGGCGGCGCCCGGGTGGCCCGCCGCGCCGCCAGACCTGGCCGGCGAGAGACGCCGGCGACCTGGCCTGGCCGGGCAACAATTAGGCCCCCCATCCTGTACAGAGAGAGGGAAAGAGGGAGAGCGAGACTGTGAGGGGAGAGAGGGAGATTAGAGAGAGTTTTAGAGAGAGGGAAAATTGGGGGGAGAGAGAGAGAGTTTAGAGAGAGAGGGGGTTGTAGAGAATTAGAGAGTGAGTTAGGGGGAGAGAGAGAGAGAGGATTTTATAGAAGAAGAGAGGAGATTGGCGGTGGAGAGGCGGTGGGGGAAGTCTCCAGAGAAATGGAGAAGAGGAAGGGAAAAAGAAAAAGAGAAAAAGGGTTTTTATAATATTTAATTACTATTATAATGGGGTCCAAAATTGACTAGCTCCGAATGGTGCCCAAAAAGTACATAAAATAGAAAATATTATCCTAAGACGTAATATGAAGACGGTTTGAAGAAATTCTGTCTGGTTTTCCAATTAAAATCCTGGAAGATGTCGCCGATACCGGGAGACACTGATTTGGCCTGATTTTTGATAAATTCAGAAAAATTTTCAAAAATACCCTAACGTAGATAATACGATTTTAAGACACAAGGTGAAAGCGGATTCTCAAAATTTCACTCCGATTGTGAAATAAAAATCGTAAAGCCGGTTATCGGTATCGGTCGATACCGACTACGGAGATTTTCCAAAAGAATCCAGAAAAATTTCAGAAAATCCTGAAAAATCTAAATTATTAGAAAATGAATTTTGAAACTGAAATCAGTTCAATTGGACTACCACAGAGGTTAAATCAATATTATACGTCGTATCGCGTACTGATACTGTGATACGTACATCAGGGATCAGGGGGTTACATTTCTCCCCACCTTATAAAAAATTTCGTCCTCGAAATTTCACATCAGGTGTGAGAACAAGATTTCCAACCCCAAAACTGATATGTTACGGGTCCACGACACTTCCGCTGCGCACTCTGATATCTAGAAGGAACTCGGGATGGAGAAGTCGTGTAGTGAACTAACACGAACGGATTGGAAGCAATCAGATACAAAGAAAACGATAAAAAAATTGGATATTCTGGTAGACAACGGTAAGTAAGGAAGGGATACAAACGAGTCAAGGCAGGAATTGTGAAGGTCATGGTATTCTTGTACTCGTTGCTGGAAGCCCCTAATTCAGATACAGATAAGTTAATCTGAACCTGATTGTACTGTTGGTAAGAGCCAGAGCCTTGACCAAGATGGTTACCCACACCAGGTATGAACCTAGGCTCTGATACCACTGTGTAACGCCCCGATCCCAAGGATACGGAGACGTTATGGCGACGTACATACGTGAGGTGAAAACACACTCACGCGTACGTTAAGCCTCAGTACAGGACATATCCTCCATATAGACAAGAGTTCCAGTAGGAAATAAGTACAAGAATACCTGCAGAAAGAGGTTAGTTATCATAACAGATATGGAAATAGGGATAAATAAAATAATGGAAACAAATCACAAAGATACCTATGAATGGTCTCGATAATGAGTCTCCTATGTGAATCCAATGGACTATCAGACAATACAATAACTTGGATCTCCAACCTGGGCATGCAAACCCAGGGTCGTCAGAAAGTGACCTAGTGAGTGGTAAAATGAAGGAGGTAGTAATATATACTATAATAATACAAGCACGATACTAATATATAATACATGATGTTGTATTAGTGATACCATATAAGAAGCATAGAATAAGCAGTAGAAATATATAAACCTGTAAGCAGTAGAAATATATTAACATGTCATCTTTTAATACCATCACTAAGCCGGTTATCATCGGGTCATGTCTATAGTCGTATCCAGTTTATATAGTAAAGACCATTGTCTAGTGATGACGTGATAGAAATGAACATGCTAGTGGTGACGTAATAGAAGTGAACATGCAGATGGGCATATGCAATATAACCATAATACGGTATTGTGCATAGACAGTAATGATATCTGCAAGGTATACAGAAAACAGAATGAATACAATGCAGAGTATACATATACATGAGTAGTATGCTACCACAGAAAGTATAGCATGAAACAGGTAAAGTAACAACGCATATATGTAACATGATAGCGGATAAATGATCAGGAACAGTAACAAGTACATCTAAACAATAGTAGACATGTATCAGGCAAGTCATGTTATTTATACAATAGTAGCAATCAGTACCACCGGGTATTATAATCAATCTCTTCCAGTGTCCCATACCACTGGCAGTTCATACTGGAGCCCGCACTCCAGTCGAACCCATCTGGACATGGCCTACGGGTACCATTATCCAAACGAGAGAGTGACCAAATAACAAGTGTTCCCGACATCACTATTGTGTATACTGTTTTATTATGTTAATTGGAAACCCATGGTCGAAGAGCTCTTATTGGGTAGGTGTATCCCGTGCATACCCGGGATCACGGCCTTAAACAAACCCCTGGCTGCTGAGACCAGGGCCCTCCGCTAAGAGGGGAGCATGAATCAAGTAACGGGAGCTCATGGAGCAATTGGTAGGTAGCACTACCGTCCCTTGCAGTGGGAGAACAATATGGATCCAGTACATCACCCGATAAGATCTAATCAACCGTCAAGTCTCCCCCATACCCAAGTTAGCTTTATGATCTGATATGTCGAGTATACAATGTAACAAGAACCAATACAGTACCTGATACGGGTAACATGATAATCGGACCTGAGCTCTGTTGATAGCATAGAACAATATAACGGGAAACGGGAACAATATAACGGGAAACGGGAATAATAGATGTGGGAGTCCACATGTCCTATATCAACAGCTCTCATGTCCAGTAATGGGGGTAGCCATATCAATAACAGGAAACAATATATCAACAGCATTCATGTCCAGTAACGGGAATATCAATAACAAGAATATCAATTGATGTAACGGGAAACAATCATGTAACAGGGATGTGGAAACATGACATGCATGTGTAATAGTGATATGTAAACATGACATAACGGTAACAATAATATGAAATGCGGTAGTCCGTGCATTGGTCTATCCGTGTACCAGTGGAACATCTATGTGTAGCAAGAATCCGTGTAATATCTCTGTGATAGTGCATGTAATAACAGTGATCAGTGCATCCATATACCGAGGATATCAATCTAACATGACGGTATCAATGTACTAGTGTATCCGTATATCAGTAGGTCACAAACATATGTAATGGTAAGACGTGTACATGAAACTACATGAAAGCTACATGCAATACCGATATCCAGTGTAACCGATATCTACATGCACTACGGAGCTTAGTGTACCAGTGGGTCGGTAAGGGTGACAATGAAATAGTGACAAGATCCCGTATAATGAAGTACGCGTGTCTTGGTGTCCAAGTAGCAGTAGTGTGTAACTATAATAGTTATCCATGCAGTGACAATGTCTAGTGATTCATTAATTGATCATCTAGCTTAGTGTCTATGTTTACTCACATTGTATACAGATTCTTATTACAAAACATGACGTTTCTCGAGTTAAGTTATTAATTTAACAGTGCTAGTGCTTAACCCATAATTACGGTTCCATAACGAAAGCTAAACATGAATAAATAAGGGGAATCTGTACCTCAGCCTGCAGGCTGAGAGAGTTTTCTCAGCCTGCGGGCGTGGCAATATCACCGCCGCACATCTGTAAAAACTTTGGCGGATAAAATCCTGTAAAATCCCGCCCAATTTAATGCCAGTCACCTCAACATTGTATTTTCTGAAAATACCCTCCCTTATAACTTTTTACCGACCTTGGTAGCAGTCCTCAGAAAAAGACTGCGACCATGGTAGCAGTCCTCAGAAAAAGACTGCGACCTTGGTAGCAGTCCTCAGAAAAAGACTGCGACCTTGGTAGCAGTCCTCAGAAAAAGACTGCGACCTTGGTAGCAGTCCTTAGAAAAGACTGCGACCGTGGTAGCAGTTCTGATAAAAACACTGCGACCTTGGTAGCAGTCCTCAGAAAAAAACTGCGACCTTGGTAGCAGTCCTTAGAAAAGACTGCGACCGTGGTAGCAGTTCTCATAAAAACACTGCGACCTTGGTAGCAGTCCTCAGAAAAAGACTGCGACCTTGGTAGCAGTCCTTAGAAAAGACTGCGACCGTGGTAGCAGTTCTCATAAGTACTGCGACTATATTAAAAATCATTAAATATCAAATCAGATAAAAAAATTAAAGAAGCATTCAAATTAGTTTCGTGATTTAATAAAGTAGCATTCACTGTCTTTTACCGAAAAAGTAGCTTTTCATAAAGGGTATTTGGTAATTTAACTTCTTCCTAAAAGCGGGCCGCAAGTCAGTGATGTGACAAATTGAGCCACGTCACCGCAGGCTGAGAGAGTACTCTCAGCCCGCGGGCTGATATACATTTTTCTCAATAAATAAATATAATTTAGAAAAATAGAACACTCACAAACTGGTCATGGGAAGGTAGCTCTCATTCCCACGATCGCAACGGATCCAGAATTGTCTAAATCGGAGTCCGGATGCTCCCGATATCGCCCGAATACTAAATCAGAACAAAAAGGGTTAAATATGTAAATAAAAATAGTTTAAATGCAAATAATAAATCGTAGCAGGGGGTTTTCTGAAAAAGTACCTTTATTGGGTTTAGATTTGGGTTTGGGCTCATAACGGGTCGGGTTTGGATCCAATACCCAAACCCATCACTTAAACTAATTGGGTAATGGGTTACGGGTTATCGGGTCGGGTTTCAAACTCAGCCCCTTAGGTTATTGGGTTCGGGTTAGACCCGAATCCAAACAAACCAACAGGCAGCGGCAGCGGCAGCCTGCTGCTGCCACGCCCCTATGCGGGCCGGCCGGCCAGCTCCGCTGGCCGGCGGCGATCAAGACCCGTCGACGGTGGGTCTAGCCGCAGGCGGTGGTCTGAGAGAGAGAGAGAGAGAAGGGGAGAGAGAGAGAGAAAAAGGAGAGAGAGAGGGTCTGCTCACAGTATAAGAAGAAGAAAGCAAAGAAAAAGAAGAAGAAGAAGAAGAAGAAGAAGAAGAAGAAGAAGGGGAGGAAAAGAGGAGGGGAAAGAGGGCGGCGCCCGGGTGGCCCGCCGCGCCGCCAGACCTGGCCGGCGAGAGGCGCCGGCGGCCTGGCCTGGCCGGGCAACAATTAGCCCCCCCAATCCTGTACAGAGAGAGGGAAAGAGGGAGAGAGAGACTGTGAGGGGAGAGAGGGAGATTAGGGAGAGAGTTTTAGAGAGAGGGAAAATTGGGAGAGAGAGAGAGAGTTTAAAGAGAGGGAGTTGTAGAGCATTAGAGAGTGAGTTAGGGGGGAAAGAGAGAGGATTTTAAAGAAGAAGAGAGGAGATTGGCGGTGGAGAGGCGGTGGGGGAAGTCTCCAGAGAAATGGAGAAGAGGAAGGGAAAAGAAAAAGAGGAAAAGGGTTTTTGTAAATTTAATTACTATTATAATGGGGTCCAAAATTGACTAGCTCCGAATGGTGCCAAAAAGTACATAAAATAGGAAATATTATCCTGAGACGTAATATGAAGACGGTTTGAAGAAAATCTGTCTGGTTTGCCAATAAAAATCCTGGAAGATGTCGCCGATACTAGGCGAAACCGGTTTGGCCCGATTTTTGGTAAATTCAGAAAAATTCTCAAAAATATCCTAACGTAGATAATACGATTTTTAAGACACAAGGTGAAAGCGGATTCTCAAAATTTCACTTTGATTGTGAAATAAAAATCGTAAAGCCGGTTATCGGTATCGGTCGATACCGACTACGGAGATTTTCCAAAAGAATCCAGAAAAATTCCAGAAAATCCTGAAAATTTAAAATATTAGAAAATGAATTTTGAAACTGAAATCAGTTCAATCGGACTACCACGGAGGTAAATCAATATTATACGTCGTATTGCGTACTGATACTGTGATACGTACATCAGGGATCAGGGGGTTACAGGAGGTATCTATGCCTGAGCAATTTTTGAGATTTCACCTCTCAATCCCAACCTTTTGACACTGATTTAATAAGAGTCAAATTCTAATAACTTTTCCCTTAGGTCAATCTCCTAAATGAGTCCGAGATGTCCCCCTAAGGGCCCATATCTATCAATTTTTATTAAAGCTTGGGTTGTCTGAGTGGGGAGGTGGTTTTTGAGGGAGGTTATGACTTCCCCACCTTATATTGTATGGGGATATGCTTTTAAGTTTAATTTGTGCAAGTGCGCAATATAGATAAAAATGAACAAAAAAAACGAATAAATGACCTATGTGTTTGTCCTAACTATATGCGATACGATATGTACACCTCAGTTCAGATCACAACAATAAAAGAACAAAATACATGATATTGAAATTGAAATCGACACGTGCCTAGATACAAATGTCTAAACCATTTTAAAACATCCAATTACCGTGTTTTAGTTCTTAATTATTACAGTGCACAAGTCATCTAAATAGAAAACTAGCAGTAAAATATACAAATATATGCAATTAAAGATACCCTACAAAAGATGAAGATCAAAGCCCAGAAAAATGTGGCATTTCCGCTACAAAAAAGCCTGACCACGATAAAATAGTAGGCAACAACTCTCTGCTTTCTTGAGCAGGGAGATACAAGAGAGTGTAGGCTTCTGCAGTTGTTAGATTATGAAAATCTTTACTTGTACCATAAATAGAGAAAAAAAAGTTAACAAAAACGTGAAATCAGACCGTTCTCATCTATGGCAATGACGCTAAAATTTTATCGGGGTGAAATTACGCACGAAATATGTCGTTTTGAAATCATAAATTAAAGTGTGTGTGCTTTGGCTTCCTCGATACTTTCGTTATAGCATAGAGGCTAAATGGGTCGAATCCACAAGGACGAGAGACGATAGAAGCATTAAACGGTATGTTCACGTGTGTGTGAACGGTTCTTTTATGTTTTAAAGAATCAAATAAAAAAAAAGAAATAATAAAAAGAGAAGTGTATGGTGAAAATAATGATAGAAACATTGAAGAGAATATATTTGTGATTTTGGGATTATTTCTAAAACAAAGTAAAAATAGAAGAAAACTCGCTACTAACTATAATGGCTCAACTAATATGCTAACCTCTTAGTGATAGTTGCCTTACATGTATCCTTAACCATCACTAGTCCTTAGTTCAAGAGCTTTTCAAAGCATGATGCATAAGATTACTCATCACATCTTAACTCAAATAAACAAGTGCAAGTTATAATTAAACTATCAAAACTACACCAGAGCAAGTAAAAAATAAAGTAATGTTATCTTATTGGAGAGTTAGATGTTAGAATGTTAGAATCCATCATCGTAAGCCATCAATAGCTCTTGCAAGAGTAAGGCCAAGTAGAGGCTATTAAATTCATGTGGATTATCAAGTAAGGAGTTAGCAAGTTAGTGGCTAGTAGTTAGATGCCATGAAAAAAAATTAGTTAAGCATGTAAAAGTTTAGAGACAAGATAACAAGTAAAGATAAAGAGAGAACATTTCATAAAGTGCCACCCTCCTTACAAGAATCCTATCTTTCATTTTATGAATCACTCTCTTGAACTTTTATAAGATTTAAAAGAAAGAAAAAATACACAAGAAAAGAAGAAAAACAACTAACCAACACTGAAGAGAAAAAAAAAACTACCCTAAAAACCTTCCTCCCTGTTCTGTTTCAACAAGGGGTATTTATAGCCAGAAGGGACTCTGGGGGTCAAGACGGGGCCACGCGTCAATACTCGACGCGTGGATCCACAGTATGGCCGCGAAAATGCGGCCTAGGCCGCATTTTCGTGGCCATATACACGCTGTTGGTTCTTGGTTTTTTGCACCCAGATTTAGCAGATAGGGCTTCAAAAGTCTTGGGCTACTTCTAAGCTCTAAAAATCCCCAAATAAATGAGAGTTTGGGGCTTCTTCTTTACTTCATGTCATGGACCTAGAAACACACAAGAAAACCATTATTAACAGAATTTTATTCAGAATAAATATGAAGATGTGATATGGAATATGCATATTTGGAGACTAATCAACAACCATTCAATTAGCCTATCGACAGGTTTTTCCCGAGAGCCTGGGTTTTTCAGTCTTTCTTGACCTGTCAATAACCCCTTTTATGGCATGTCGACAGGTTTTTACTTAGAGTTCGGGTTTGACAGTTTTTCCTTACCTGTCGACAACTCCCTTCAGTTGTCAACATGTCTGTTACGTATCAGTGTTTCTGATTCTGATTAGAAATTATTTTCTGGGTCCATTTTGGATTCCAATTTGTTTTATTTTATTTCTTTATTTTAGTTTCTTAGTTAGAAAAGTAGTCTTTATTTGCCTATATAAGGCCATTGTATCTTAGGGTTTTAGGTATTCAACTTTTAATCAATAAACTTTTGAGTTCTTCCTCATAATTGCTCGTAGATTCGACTTGTTCCTTTTGGCTCATGGATTCGAGTCGTTTTACTCGTGAATTCGAGTAGTTACCTCTAACTGGAGATGTCTTCAGAGTTCGTCAGCGCTAGAGCGAGATCTAGTCGTCTTCTTTGCTTTCCCATCCCGTTTTCGTCACTTTTGTCCAAAACATTGAGAGTAGCTGAACCTAAATGGAAGTTTGAGATAGTGCCACAGGAGCTGCTGACTCCCGCCTCTGCATTGTAGTTGGATATCTAGCTTGCAATGGAGTTGAAGCTAGTGATCTTTTGTGCTCCCCTTTTGGTTGCCTCTTCATGTCCCTCCCCCTTTCTTCACTCGTAGAGAGATAATCATACTTTTTTTTCTTATAGATGACACAATAAGAATTGTCATTTTCCTGCATATTAAACATACACAGGACCAGTTCAAAGTCAAAATACACTTGAAAGCTAATCAAATCAATATCAAATTTCACTATGTTTGGTTTTGAAAATCAAGAAGAGCATGTTTGATTTGGAAAAGGAAAAATTCTTTAACACGGACCTTTTTTTGTCTAAAAGAATATTTTTCTTACCCCTCGCTTGTAACGGGTGTACTCCCTCATTTTCAACCCGTTTTTGGTTCCTTGATGGTCCACAAAGTCATATTCTTGCTTGTATCCGGCAATGTTTTTGCCTTCATCGTCTTTGATCTCTTCTATCTTCTTGAAGGAATGCCACTTCCCAAAGGCATTTCTACGAGATGGATTACTTTTCTGCTCAGGAGGGTAAACATTGATACATTTGAACTCTTCACATTGATTGCCATCTGCACATATCCATGATAGTACGAGAACAATGCAAATTCAGTTTGTTAATCAGGCTTCAAGTGTCAGAAGTACGTACTAGAGAAATACAGCACATAAAGTCACTTGTTTTTTAAACCGCATGTTTCTCTCTTAGTCACAGCTCTACTTTCTATTAACACAAAACAAGTCAAATATGTTCCTCGCTAAGAGACAGAACGAAGAACTAAAATGTTTATTTTGAGTAAAATGGAACTGAATGAAATGCTGGATGAGTAACTAACATCTACTGGTGTATCAACAAATAATGTGCCCTTGATATGAGAGAGAGAGAGAGAGAGAGAGAGAGAGAGAGAGAGAGAGAGAGAACTATGCAGAGTGTTGGGATTCGATTCGAAGACTTTGATATGAGGAAATTGGCCCGGCGATTGGAGTTGCTGGCAACACGCTCTGTCTCTGGAGAGGATTTTGGATGAAGGCCTCATTCTTCTTTTTCTTCTTCTCTTTCTTACCAGTAAAGTTTTGAAATTTTAATTTGTCCTGAAAAGCCATTGCCATTGCCATTCAGCTTATATAGATGTTCTTGAGCTCATTCCTCATCTTTGTAGTTCCCCATTTTAAAAATATAACCAAAATATGGCATATTCCTTTCCATTCCTCATCTTTAAATAGATATCTGAGAGACTTTAATACAAATTGAGCCTTAATTTTCTCAGACTATATTAACAATTCTAAACAAGTTCCCCATAGCTCTGTCATCTTCTCCCCATGTTGGCTCTCCTTTTCCTTTCAATAGTTTTGACCGATAGTTCTTTGAAAGTGAAAGGTGCAACTTCGGTTCAATTAACCATTCAGTGGGTCGCAGGGAATCTAAAACCAATAATAATTGGGAATTTAAGATTGTTTGTTATAATTAGCTCTGTTAATATAATTACTCTCTTGTATATCTTTATTTACATACAAAAATCCTTATTTCTGCGCTACATGGTATCAGTCTTACTTATTACACTCTGTATCTCTTCTCGACTCAACAAACTCTGTTTTCTTCCATTCTTCTCCAAGCTATGACAATTTTTCAGTCAACTGGTCCAAATTAAATCAGTGATTTTTCTTGAATCAAGTCCCTGGAAAAGGATGACCAAGGCACAAACTGGTCCAATTTACAGTGGGAGAACAATATGGCCCTCCCTAACTTTCTTGTTTAATATTAATGTATATAATGTTCAAATTATGTCTTCATCAATTAGAGCAGTAGGTTAATCCTTTGATGAGTAGGTTAAATTAAAACTTGATGAAAATGTTACATCTTTCTAAAAGAATCAAGCTAGATTAGTATTCCTCAATGAAACTAAAGTTTTGAAATTTTAATTTGTGCTGAGAAAAACATTGCCATTAAGCTTATATAGATGTTCTTGAGTTCATTCCTGATCTCTGTAGCTCCCCATTTTAAAATTATAACCAAAACACTCTGCATATCACTTTCCATTCCTCATCTTTAAATCCAAATCTGAGAGAATATTATATTATATATATTAAGCCCTTAATTCTCTCAGAAATCCCCTTGGAATTCAGGTTCAGACACAAAGTGTCCCCAAATACCCCGAATGCAAAGCTGTGAGCACAAGTATGGATTCTCTTCATTGCACCATTGGCAGCCAACAGTCCTTCATTTAAATCACAAGGGTCTATTAATTTGAGTGGTTCTGATTTATTTTAAATGATTTGCTCACTTCTATAGTTTGTTACCGTCCGACACTTTCTCCCATGTTCAAAATCACTTTCAGAGATACTATTCACTTGATTCTATGATTATTATGCCTTCTCTTTAACACCTCTTTTCTCCCCATTTTGTTTGTAAGTTTCTCCCCATTTTGTTTGTTTGTTTTTCTAATGTGTATTTCTGCGAAAGTGGGTTAACCCATCAGGAGGAAAGTTCTAGATTTGAGTTCATGTTGTAAATTGAAGAAGCAACGAATATGATTATATGACATGATGGTTGAAAAGCAGTTAGGTTTACCTTTCAAACACATATAGGTTCGCACACGCATGCGCAGAGAGAGAGAGAGAGAGAGAGAGAGAGAGAGAGAGAGAGAGAGATGAATGTTGTAAATGGGATATTATGTAATTTTTCTATGTGTAGTTGGACGTATCACGTAATTTGCATGTATATGTGCATGTGCATGGAGTCGTCAAAATTTGACTTTCATCAGGATGACAACACGTGTCCTAACTATCAAGAGCTTCCTCCAAAAAATCCACAGCTCGCAAAGCCTCCGCCACTCTTGGCCATCCCGGAGCTATCCTCTGTCCTGAAGACATCCTCGGTCCGAAGTCGCATTTCACAGTTCGGAGACCTCTACACCTCCAAGACATTCACCACTCCAAGGTGTTTTCCATTCTGAAGGTCCCAGCTCTGAACATGAAGCTCCAATAACAGATCGTCGAGATCTCCGCCTACCGTTACGCCTGTCCACCCTTCTCCACGTTCATAACGTGTAACGCCCCAACCAACGCAGACAATTATGTATAGTGATAGATTCTATGGATGCAATTCTAACCGACCAACACCAATGATCACAGCCGCTATAACAAATTCAGCACATGCAGATCGTGCAGTTAGATCGGTCCATCAATTTCATCTCCACACCGGCATTCCTATCAGGTATATATGATCCTTTTTCTCCAAGGAGAAGGTGATCGCTTCCCTAATCCTTAGAGCACACACATACACCATCCACTAACAGTTTTCTGTACTAATTCATCCACTACACTTGAAATTTTTCTGTTCCAGTCACCGTCAAAATAGCAGTTCTCTGTGCTAGTTCACCCTTCCACCACACCTGCAGTTTCCCTCTTACGGTTCTTAATACCATTTCACCTTTTGATTCTCAGGCCTGAAGGTCTTAAGTCGGCACCACAGTACTGCTCCTAACTCGAAAGGTATCTTTTCTCGTGTGTGTTGTGATACCCTGATTTCAGAATATGTATCATTTTTTTGGTTTTTGACGCTTTGAACTTGTATATGTCATTTCATGTACATATTTTTATCCGTTTGACCCGAAATTTTCGCACGAGACTCTGCACTGGCACTAGATTCTACCCTAGAAATTTCACAATTTTTCTTTTTCAATAATTATTTAATTAAATATTTTCTCTCTCCTCCTATTTTTCCTTTTCTTTCTTTTCTAAATTCATTTTCTAATTTTCCTCATTTATATTTTTATAATATTTTCTTAGGGGACATTTACACATAACCTCCTAACAATCACATATTTGCATTTTTATTTCTTTTTCTTTTTCTTTTTCTTTTCTTTCTCCAATTTTTTAGAAACTCCCTTGGCTTCTCAAGGAAGCCAAGGCTTTGGCTTCTCAAGGAAGCCATCTCCCCTCTTCCCTACCTTCTCCCACTCCAGCCCACACCATGGCCGGCCTCCATCCCTCTCCCTCCACCTTTCTCTCTCTAGAAAAAACCCTAAAACACCTCCAAATAAATCCCTAAAAATCCTTTAAAAATTTTCTAACACAATGGATACTTTCGTATCATCCTAAACTCCTCTATAGGCCTATACACACCTCTCATTCAATTTCTCTCTAAAACCCTAAAAATAACACTTTCTCTCTCCTATTTCTAACTTCTCTCTTAGTTTTCTCACTCCTCTCTCACATCCACCATGACCGGCTACTGTAAAGGGCTTCCTCTCCCTCCCCCTACCTCCCATAATTTTCTCCTATTTTTTTTCTATACAAACCCCAAATTGCCATTTTCTCTTTCTTCACTTTCTCTCTAGTTTTCTCTCACCTCGCCCATCTTACTCCTGGCCGGATATCATAGGAAGGAACCTCTCTCTCCTCCACCTACTCCACCAATTCCATACCCATCCACCCTTTCTCTCTCCTCCAAATCCAAAACCCTAATTTTCTCTCTCTAGATTTCTCTCTCTTCTTTGCATTTTCTGCCTCTAAAACACTACTCCACAACTTCCTCCTTCCTCCTACAGTCCACATCCAGCCCTTGGCTGCACACGTGCACACATAAGCACAGTTGCACGTGGTATCGGATATTTTCCCAATATGGGCGAGTACCCTTTCCTTGTTGCATATGTGCACATACACACTTGTACACATATAATTGTATACATGCATGCATATTTCATGCTCTGAACATTTCTCAGAATTTTCTATAATTTTTAGAAATTATCTGGGCATTTTTATGAATTTCCTTTATTTTAAGAATTTTTTGTATATTTTTAGAATTATTCTGTGTTTTTAGAAATTATCTGTGTATATTTAGGATTTTTCTATGTATTTAGAAATTTTATACATATTTATATGTATTTTCTGAGTTTTAGAAATTTTCTGTGTATTTGTAGAAATTTTCTGCGTTTTTTGGTATTTATACGTATTTTCTGCAATTATCTGTATTTTTGACATTTGGGACTAACAGTAGTGCAGGTTGCTGATAAAAACCCTCGAGATGAACTTTCCTTATGGGATCATAGTCCTGGAGACCCCTCCCGGTTATCCAAGGGCAACAGGCCGGCGCTATGGCGCACTACCATTAGGGTTTCGTAGTAGTCGGATAGGGGGTTCTATGCCTCGGATGCTCTATCTATCTGTAATATCATCTGAGAGACTGCATTGAAGGTCCATTACCTTCGGGTTTTGTGGTGAGTGGGGGCAGAGGTTACCTAGCTTAGGAGCACAATATGGAGCTTGTGATTATGTTTGTGCTTATTATATTATTTATTACCTGTGTGCGGTGCTAACATCTTCTGCAAGTACGTGTACTGCCTTCGTCACAGCCTCCGTGCTTAACTAACCTCTTTAAGGTTTTTAACGACTTAGTTTCGTTTTAAATGGATTAATTCTGTTTATATCGCTACCGTCAGGTAAGCGGACCAAGCGCTCAACGCTTTATTCACTAGACTCGCTAAGGCAGAACTTTGTAAGATTTTAGACTCGCAGATTAAGACCGAGTCATTTTGGAGTTTCACTGAGTGCTTTAGTGACTAAAAACTATTCGCTGATCTAGCCCCAGCACTGCTTGCTTCGCTTGTTTGTGCGCATGGCTATAGTACTGCTTTTATACTGTTTATTGTATCTTGATACTGATATTGATCTTGATTGATTATACTAGTTATCAATGTTGATACATGACATGACATAGACACCTGATATTACTAATACTAGATAATGTCACTACTGACTTGACATGGTGATTAGTCTCTAATATTGCATAATTTTTATCACATCTGCACATTTATCTTATATAAAATACTGCTTATAATGATTTACTTGTGTGATCCTAGGTCCATGATGTGTAATGAAGAAGAAGACTCTAAATCACCAATTAATGGGTGATTAAAGGCCTACAAAGTAGCTATTGATCTTAGGTGGAGATTCTATCAGACCTCGGGACTCAAATCAGAAATCTGAAAAGTATAACTAACAGAGGACCGACGTGACCACACATAGCTATGGCCGCGTTTTCACAGCCGTACTGGCGCGGTCGCGCCAGTGCCTCGGCCCAGGGGTTGCCCCCGGCTCCCTTTCCCTGGTGCCTATAAATACCCTCTTGGAAGTTCTTTGATTAGTCTACAATGCTGCATTATTATATCGCATTTCCCTACTGATTTATGAATAAAATGTCGGTCTAAACCGTGTTTTGGTCTTTCTTGTAGATAATCAAGATAAGGAGGGCAAAAGGGTAATAAGAGCTTAATTAAATCCATTTTAGGGTGACTAAATCCGCATTTCTTGGAGGCCAAGTATGGGAGTTTCTAGAAGATGCACTGAACCTAGACCTTGTGGGTGTCTGACGCAAATCTGGACGAAATTAACCGAATCTGAGCATATCTGGATGGTTCCCGAAGCGACATGAACCCACGCATCAAAACTAGGGACCTAGGTCCCTGGTATTACCGCAGAAATGCAGCATGGCCGAATTTCTGCGGCCCTATGGTGGGTCCACGCGTCGATTTTCGACGCGTGTCCTCGTTTCGTCTTCTGGAACCTCCTTTTGCCTATAAAAACTGCAAGGTTTGGCCGAAACACAAGCAGATTGGGGAACGGGCTAGTTTTTCTCTCTTTTAGTGTAGGTTAGTGTAGGTGTTCTTCTTTTCTTTCCTTTTCTTTTGCATTTCCATTTTGCTTTTAGATCATGTATTAGGGCTGAGAGATTCAGAGAGAGAAAAAGAGAGCTTGATGTAATAGATGGTGACAATCTATGTAAAGGTGTCTCCTTTCTTCTCCATTGTAATCTTCTCCATCTTCTACAAGATGCTTAGCTAATTTTTCTTCTCATGACAATCTAACTACAAACCACTAACCATCTAACTACTTACTTAATAATCCACATGAATCTAATAGCCTCTACAAGACCTTACTCTTGCAAGAGCCATTGATGGCTTATGATGATGAACTCTAACATTCTAACATTTCAACATCTAACCCACTAACTTGCTAACTTGTAATGCTAACTTTATTTCATACTTACCTCTAACCGGTTTTGATGATTTAATAGTAGCTTTGCAACTTGTTATGTGGTATAGATGTGTGGTTTGAATGTTGATGAATATTTTATGTGTTATGCTTTGTATCGTCCTTGAAGCCAAGGACTAGTAATGGCCAAGGATCCATGTGAGGCAATTATCATTAAGAGGTTAGCATGGTTAGTGGAGCAATTAGTAGTTAGTAGCCATGAGTTTTTCTTTCATAGTTTTCCTCTTCTTTTTTTCTTGTTTTAAATCGATTTCCAAACTCTTTATCATTTTTTCAAAATCTCTTCTTATATCATTTTCTTTTATCTCTCATTTTCTACTTTCTTGTTTTCTTCCACTGATTCCACAACCACTTTTCTTTTATTTTCTCATCGCCAATTCATCGCCTTATCCACTCATCACTTCTGAATTTCTTTTCTTTCTTTTTCTCATTCTTTAACAAAGAAGAACTTGTTAACACCGACGTGAATAAGAACTGTTATTGTTTTCTATCGCCTCCCGTCCCTGTGGATTCGACCCGTTGAGCCAATGCTATAACGGAAGTATCGAGGGAACATTAGCACGCATAAGCTTTTCACTGATTTTATAAAACACACTTTTTCCAGTGGTGGTTTTGCTTCGGTCAAATTTTTGGAAAATTTAAGTTCTCGTGGTCCTTTGAGCAAGAAGGTCTAGTTCGAGTCAAGCTCGCTTATAAAGTCGAGCTTGATTTTGGGCTCGAGTTGGGTGCGAGTGAAATCGAGCAGAACTCAGATTTTTGACGAGGAGCGAGCAGCTCATTCGATCGACACTTCTGTCTTGTTGTTTGTTTGCAGTACAAACACACACAAAATCAGGGGTGCTCTTTAATGTAGAAAATTTATTGAGATGATTCAATTATTCAGGATACCCAAGTTGATTGTCGATAGAGCAAATTTAATGTTTAATTATTAGCAAGCAAATAAAACTAATTAACAAATTAATTTCGTTTACAGAATAAACGTCAACTAAATGACGTCAAATCTGACATCATCGGTGCCGCAGTCAGCAAAATTCGTCTTGTCCCTTGGTTTGTAGCCTTCAGGAATTTTGTGCGGCATGTATGGCTATT
Organism: Agave tequilana; assembly: GCA_038442645.1. Taxonomy (NCBI): domain Eukaryota; kingdom Viridiplantae; phylum Streptophyta; class Magnoliopsida; order Asparagales; family Asparagaceae; genus Agave; species Agave tequilana. Next base: position 14,327 of record JAVJIF010028104.1, on the reverse strand, counting down.
TTCAACCGTGGGCCCCACCACAAAGCAAGATTACACAGATACAACAGAATCCATAAAAAATCCTCGTGGGTTGGTAAAAAGAGGTAACCTGCAGTATGCTTTCTTGACAAAGAAAAGGTCAGCGCAAGTTTTTATTATAAATGAGCTCGACCAATGATTCTGCAATAGCTTTTTATATATACAAGAAAATTTCTACAGATAAACCGATCAAGTAATAGCGTACATTATATATTTATTAGTTATATATGTGTGTGTGGGTGGGTGTGGGTAGAGTTACAATATACATAAGTGAAACTAAGCTAAATTACACACACTTCTTTCCACCACATTCTTCATCTTCTTCAATCAAGTACTCCAAAAACTCTTTATAGATAGATGAATAATGTTCAATATTAGAGCTAGGATTTGGATCAATCTGGAACTCAGGATCCTCTGTAAGAAGGAATCTCTTTGCCAAGATGATCTTTTCATCTGAAGCATTGGGTGTAGGTGGGCCGAGATTGGAGTTTTGAGACACCACCGGAGTTGTTGACTCTCGCCTCTGCACCGTAGTTGGCCAGGGATTTGGAGTTGGAGCTGCTGACGAGCTTCTCTGCTCTTCGTTTGGTGCCTCTCCATGTAACTCCCCCTTTCTTCACTCCTTGGAAGATGACATACTGCTTTGTCTTGTAGATGACGCAGTAAGAATAGTCATTTTCCTGCACATGCATAAAATACATGTATACATGGACCAGATCAAACTCGATGATCGTCTTGAAATACTATAAGCTAATCGAATCAACATCAATATTCACTATGTATGGTTTATAACACATGCATGTGTGTGTGTTTTATTTCAAAAGTACCAAAAAAAAAAAAAATCTTACCCCATGGTTGTGACGAGTATACTCCCTCATTTTCAGTCCGATTCGTTTATCTTGATGGTCCAAAAGTCATATTCTCGCTTGTATCCAGCGATGTTTTTGCCTTGATGGTCTTTGATCTCTTCTATCTTCTTGAAGGAATGCCACTTGCCGAAGGCATTTCTACGAGATGGATTACTCTTCTGATCAGGAGGGTAAACATTGATGCATCTGAGCTCTTCACATTGACTGCCATCTGCACATGTACATGATAATAGGAGAACAATGCAAATTCAGTTTGTTAATCAAGCTTCAATTGTCAAAAGTACGTGCTGGAGAAATACAGCACATAAAGTCACTTGTTTTTTAAGTAAAATGGAACTGAGTAAGATGCTGGAGGAGTAACTAACATCTATTGGTGTTAATTAGAACGAAAAAGAAAAGAAAAAAAAGGATGGAAAAAAAAAGATTGAAAAGTATTCGGTCAAAAAATCGGTATTACTTAAAAGAGTAGTATTACTTAACAACAATCAAGAGAAAAGAGAAACAACAAATAATGTGCACTTTATGTTTAGAGAGAGAGAGAGAGAGAGGAGAGAGAGAGAGAGATATTACTATGCAGAGTGTAGGGATTTGATTCGAAGACTCTGATTCGAGGAAATTGGCCTGGCGATTGGAGTTGCTGGCAGCACTCTGTGTCTCTGGAGAGGATTTTGAACGAATGCCCCATTCTTCTTGTGCTTCTTCTTCTTCTCCTCCTCCTCTTTCTTAGCAGTGAAGTTTGAAAATTTGATCTGTGAGAAGCCATTGCCATTGCCATTGCCATTGAGCTTATATAGATGTTATTGAGCTCATTCCCCATCTCTGTAGCCCCATTGAAAATATATTCAAACATGGCATTTAGCTCTGCATATCACTTTTCCTCCTCCTCTCTTTAAATCGATATCCGAGAGATTAAATCATGTCTTTCTTCTCCTCATGTTTACTCACCATCTCGTTTCAAAAGTTTTGACCATGAACTATATCTTCTCTGAAAGTGAAAGAAGCATTTGGGATCCAGTTACCCCTTCAATTAATGAAATCTAAAACCAATGTTTAGGAAGTTAAAATGGTCTGTTATAATTAGTTCTTTTGTCACATTCTGCTCCTTATACATGAATATGTTGTATTTACTCTCTTCTTTATCTTTATTTACATAAAGAAATCCTTATTTCTGTTCTGCATTATTCTACAAGGCAAATCCTACACGATCACACTGTCAGTCATACTAAAACCCTGTATTTCTTGACTCAAACACCCTGTTATCTTCCGCCTTAATTCTCCAGGTTATGACTGGTTTTGATACAGTCAAAGTGGTTTCTTTTGAATCAGGCATCTTGAAAAGGTTGGCCGGAAAACAAATTGGTATTTGGTCAGAAAGAAAGATAGGCCCGATGTAAAGTTTTTTTAAGTGGCTGAAAAGTTATAACGGAATGATTCCGATTACAAAACAGGGGAGAAGAAATGGTTCTCCCCTTTGTCTAAGGCTGGGTTCTTCGTATGGCGATGGAGAGTAATTCTTATTCTCCGTTGACCAGCCGAATGACAGGCTTCTCTTCAGGATGCTCTCAAAATTCAACTAGGAAAGAGCTCTGTTTTTATACACTAAATGTTTAGAGACCACTGATTACTCTTTTTCTCTTTTCTTCAAAAAGTCCGACTCAAAAGCAAGAGGAAAGTAAGAAACTTTTAGTTTGAGAATTCTCAGCTCTCAGTTTTCAAAAGTTTTTCTTTCTCTCCTCTTTGCCAAAAAAGAGTCCCCCCTTCTTCATAACTTCTCAGACTATTTTTTAGGGAGTCATAAGGGTATCATTGTCCCCAAAAATCCCTCCATTATGAGGATTAACTTCCCCATTATGTGGGGAGTTAATAGATCCAGTATTGGGGATCAATTATAACAAAAACGCGGATCTCGCGTTAGGCGCGGACCTCGCGTTGCTTGTTGTAGACGAGAACGTCTCAGTCAGAACGCGGAGTTGCTCAGACGCGCGTTAGAAGTATAGCAAAGAGTTGCTCAGACCTACGCATGAAATAAGACACGGAATTGCTCATACTTGCATTTGAAGTGAGATTCCTCACACCCGCGTTTGAAGTAGAGCACAGAGCTGCTCAGACCTACGCTCAAAATGAGACGCGGAGTTATTCAGACTCGTGTTTGAAGTGAGACGCGAGATTCTTCAGACCCGCATCTGAAATCCTTATTTCTTCTTGGACGGGAGGTCCACGTTTTAACTAAAACGTGATCTTCACGTTTGCGAGGCTCGAATCTGATGACATGGCCTTAATGATTTTTAGACGGCCTACAGAACCCCCTCCAAAATTTTTGACACTCCGCAGTTGACTGGGACAATTCTCGAAATACTTTGGACTTCATTATTGATTTCGGGCTCCCCATGATTGGGCTGGTAACTTTTTGAGATGCCCCGAACTTGATCCTATCTGGATTATAGTCTTCACGAGTGTACTGTTGAACTGCTTGAAGCTTTCAAGGAAGATCTTCACAAATGTCTTAGAAACTCAGTCTAATGCTTGTCATGAACTCTGTTTTATTTGTTGGTGTACTATTGAACTAGTAGAGTTATCGATTTCTCTTGTCATTGTACTGTCAAACTGATTGTAGAAGTAGTGACATACTTCTTATATATGAGAGAACGTAGCTCTCATAGATATGATCGTCATACTGACCATGCAGACGCGAGCTTCAATGAGTTGAGACGCGACTTTCAGTTGTTGTAGAGACACAACTCTCAATTTGTTGAGATGCAGCTCTCAATTGTTGTAGAGACGCGGCTTTTAGTTTAAAATGCGAAGATCGCGTTGGATACTTTCAGACGCAGATGCGAGTACTGCATTGGACGCGTGTCCGACTCAGATTGAGCTTGAGATACGCGCCGCGTATCTCGGCCACTGAAGGGTCTATAAAAGACCCGGGTCTTTCAATAGTCAGTTCACTTTGACTGTTCATCATCCTCGATCAGACCCGCGTCTAAAGATCAGAAAGCTGTTAACCTTTCTCAGAACCCCATAAAGCTCAGAGTTTTTTTTTTCCAATCTTTTCAAAGATTTCACAGTCGAGATGGCTCCAAAACCCAAGCAAACTATTGCTTCTTTGAGCGTTGCCGTTGCGTCGACCATCATGGGTGGTTCGTCTTCTCAGGAAGCCCCCATTTCTAGTAAGTGAAATGGTTTCGCCAATAAGAATACGAAGAGACACTATCTCTTAATTTCTTTTTAAAGTTCAAAACTTCTGTTGAAATTAGACAATCGACGCGGATCTCACTGGTCCACGTTTGATTTTGCAACACGGTTCTCGCGTTGATGAGCAGAACGCGGGTCTTCGTGAACCTAGCGTTTGTTTTATTTTATCAATGCGACCTTCATGTCTGCGAATTGAATATGAGTCGGGGGGACTTCGTGTCCTTGAGACTTCTGAACGCGGGTCTCATTTATGAGACTCAATTCTGAGTCTGAAGATTAGAAATTTTTTTAAATGTGGAGTCTAGACGCGGGCTTCATGTGAGATTCGTGTTTTAGTTACAGAACGCGGGTCTCATGTATTGAGCTGCAACACTTGGTGTGACTTCAATGTTTTCAAAGTATTAATTTTGTGTTCTTCTCTTTGCACTGAGGTACTCCCCAAATCCTTTGACCAAGAGAAGCCATTTGGACATGTTGGTGGCATCGACCCCAACTTTCTCTTCAGCCTACGGAAGACCTCTCTGCATTTACCAGCATAAATGAGGAACGCTAAGCCCGTTTAACCAAGGGTACTGCCTCTACTCTACGGGAAATTATCTCAGACAGAGATTTGAGTCCACCGACCATCATCTACTCAGGAGATCAGTATTCCTTTTTGGAGACGCTATTGAGGAGAATGAAGAGGTTTTTGTTCGACGGAACTACAAGTGGCTTTGTCAAATTAGGGAGCACCGTTTCTCTTCCTCCCTAACATGGAACGAATGTTTCCATTGTTATATCTGCAGTCTGTGTCTCTTCTCCGGTATATGGACTAGAATTTGGTCAGGGTGCAGTCAGGCATCACCCTTGGGAGGATCTCTAACCGTGATGCTTTTCGCGTCAGTCATAGTAGAGAAATTCTTGCACTATTTTCATGTTCAATGAAACAGGAGTTTCCAACGGGCGAGACTTCTAAGCAAGCTGCAACTTTCATCAGCGGATTTATGGAAGTGAAGGGTAATTCTCTCAGTCTGACTTTCGAGCATCTGGGTAGGTGTACTCGGTGACAACCTCTTGGTGGGCGAAAATGATCTCCTTCGTCCTCAGAGAATTGGAAGAATCACTGCTCCAGTGCGGGATATATCCTGTGGTCGGGCCGTGTGCTACGGAATTATTCCGAGCTACTATAACTTCTTTGAAATCCATGAAAAGTAAAACCCAAACACTTGCACATTCTATAGTCCAGTTGGAAAAATGGGATTCGCTCTGCATGAGATGTTTGAAGTTTCAGGGCTGTCTACGGGAGATTTGCCATATAAGGAATACATTTCCAGTACTGAAGAATTACAATTATTGGAAAGGGATGCTTCTTAGGTGCATGAGACTTACTAGAGGTCTTGTGCCATTTCATATTTGCGCTCTGGTGACTGGATGGAAGTCAAGAGGAGTTAAGCAAATGTCCTGAGCCAACTACTTCTTCTGTGATCTGGAAAAAAATCGAGTTTAGTATCTCGATTAGCAGCCAACACTGACTTGAGATTTCAGAAAGAATTTCTGAATCTGTGACCTCGTATATGACAAAATCGAACGAGGACACTTTCAGGCCTGATACTATTTGTTGGCCCAAGGGCCCATCACTCTAGTTTGATGATGATTACTCATGTAGTTATAGTACTAATTGAAAATCACCTAGAGGGGGGGTGTTGGCCCAAAGGCCTATCATCCTAGTTTTGATGATGATCAACTCATGAAGTTATGTTTACTAATGATCTTGTATTTAATTAGTGACAGATTCATTATCAAGATCTTAGTAGGTGTATAGCTCAACAAAGGATAAAATGTCAAGATTTGGAGCTAGCACGGTATGATCCAAGGAGCTTTTGGATCAAGCTTGGACCAAGTCAAGAAGATGAGAAGCCTTCAAGTGAAGACTTCAAGAAGATGAAGACTTGTGTCTAGGTATAAGATTTTATTTTTTTGTTTTAGAGTAAAATGTAAAGGATAGATAGTTGGTGGATTGCTCAAGTACACACACACACTCTTGATAGAATTGTTTTCATAAAAGATTTAGAAAAGATTTTTAACCAAAAACCAAATGAGATTTGTCCAAATGAAAGGTATTGTTTTTTGGTATTCAAAGTTATATGTTTCAACCAAAACCTTATTTAGAGCTTAATGACAAAACATAGATATTTCATCTTGATTGTGTAGTGGATCATATCCATACACACTATGCTTTAAAAGTATATCTTGTTTTTGTATTTGATGAAGATTTGGAAAAACATGTTTTGGAAAAATATTGTTTTGGAAAAACAGTTTTTATCATGACCAAATATTTCCAAGTTACAAAAATAGTCCAATCATTTATAACATGCCTTGATTTTGTGCAAGCATGTTTGTATATCAAAATATTTGGTTAAACTATTTTTTTGTAGATTTTTAAGTTTTTATGGGATTTTATGTAAGCCAAAAAGACAACCTTTTAATAGCAGAAAACAGTTTCCAGGCTTCAGATAAGTCAACTTGACCTTCTTTACAGTCGACTAATCCTGAAGTCGGTCGACCGGCTCGGTCCACCGACGTGCACAGATGTGCACGCCTTTGTGCACTGGAGGACGGCCGACCGTACGGGTCGACCGCTCCAGAGAGCTCTGCTCTCTGGAAAGTTCGGCCGACCGTACGGGTCGACCGACAGAGAGTTCGACTCTCAGCTCCAGTGGGTCGGTCGACCCAGGCGGTCGACCGTGGCTCCAACGGTCGGATTTCTGACCGTTGGCGGTCGACCGCACGGGTCGACCGGCAGCTCTGACAGACCCCAACGACTATATTTTTTCTGGCCTATAAATTTGGGGGTTTGGTCATTGTTTGAGCTAAGATTTTGGAGACTCTTAGAGCCAGTTTTTCCCATTCATTCCAGAGGTTTTTCTCCACAAAATTAGAGCATACTTCCAATTAAAGGAGAGTTTATCAAGAGTGTAAAAGAGATTTTCTTGAATTTTCACCAAAGATTCTTTCCTGTTTTTCTCACACAAACACTTGAGCATCCATTGATTATTCAATCCTTAGGAGTGTTGTAGTGAGAGCTTTCATTGGTGATCAAAGTGTTGAATCACCAAGATTTCATTCTTGTACTTTGAGGAGACGGGTAAGTGTGCTTGTGGTGGTTTAGAGTTCTTGTGTGAACTCGGTGATTTGAGGTGCGGCCTCGGCGAGCTAGTGAGCTTGCGGTGTGTACGGGACTAGGGAGTCCGAGGGCTTGTAGATGTTGCGGCACCGGAGAGAGATCCATTGGGATCTTGCATAGTGGAAATCCTTCGTGTGTCGAAGGCGGGGATGTAGAGCAAGTGTGCTCGAACCTCGAAACATACCCTTGTGTTTGCGATTGCCATCTCTCTCTCTCTATATCTCCTTAATATCTTGCATACTTTTTTGTCCATCTTTATATGCTTGATATATTCATTTGTGCATAATTGTTATACTTGCGTGGGATTGTTGCTAACACTTGTATTCAACCAAGAGAGCCAACGCGGCACCTCAACCCATTCAAGGGGAATCTAGAGGAGTTTGTCTAGAGCCCTTCACGGGGAATTCGGCAACACTCTTTGGTTATACGTAGTGTTTAGTGTAAAAGATTTAATTAGGTCATAATTGTTTTAGCTTCCGCATCATTTGGCATTAAGTGACCATTAGATTAGCCATCACCTATTCACCCCCCCTAGGTGAACTTACAATTGGTATCAGAGCTTGGTACTTTGATTTGGGTCTAACAACCTAGAGTTAAAGATCCTCATTCTAGGCTAATCACAATATTTTGTACACACACCATGGACTTCATGTCACCACCCACCTTTGACGTTCTTACATCCCAATTTGGAAGGTTAAGATGTCATTGTACCTCAAATCCCTAGGTCTTCATGTATATCTTGCCACTACTAATATGCATATTCTTTAGATGGTAAGAATTTTGAGGCTAATGCAAAAGCCCTTCATGCTATCAAGTCACCCTAAATGATGATTATTTATTTAGGGTTTCTAATGTTGAATCGGCTTTTGTAGCTTGGAACATCATCACCTCCCTTGATGAAAAGGATCTATGCTTTGCCGGGAGTGATTCGGACGTTGGAAGCGACACCTCCACGTATGCTATATGGTCCAAGGGGATAACCCCCTTGAGGTAAACTCCGAATCCGATGATGAAGACATGTCATATGATGAGCTCACTTCATTTTGCCAAACAATTCTTGAAAAATATGACATGCTTAAGAAAGAAAATAAAAATTTGAAAAAGAAAATTGCTTGCATGCATATAGAACAAGATTCATTTAAATCTAACATTGCATGTTTAGAAAAAGATAATAAAAATTTGAAAAAGAATTTTTATGCCATGCTTAATGAAAGGATTCATTAGAAAATAAAATGGCATGCTTAGAAAAGGAAAATAAAGATTTGAAAATGAGAATGGTTCCTTGCTTTCTAAATTGAATGATTTATGTGAAGGGAACACTACTTTGAAAAATAAAATTGATTTGGTGGAAAAACCAAGAGAAGTTGTTTTTCAAGAAAATAAATCTGTGAAAAGAAAAATTTGTGAAAAAGAAAAGGATTTTGTTTCACAAAAGAAAAGAAAAAATTCTTTTCTCATCATGCTTTTCATGCCACCACTAATGAGATTAAGATTTGAAAAATAAAATGGATGATTTGAGTTCAACTTTGAACTCTTGTGCATTCAACCACACTAGATTGGAGTCTATGTTTTCAAAGAAACAAACTCCATCCATTCATGCACATCATCATGCTTATGTTGCACAACATGATCACACACCTACACATAAGCATACTAAGGTGTACGTATGTACACATTGTGGCCGCAAAGGCCATTTAGCAAAATTTTGTTATGATAATATTAATTCTCTAAATTTTGCTAATTATAAAAATGTTTGGTTCCTTACAAGACTAACCCGAAGGACCCAATAAAATATGGGTACCAAAACCCCCACCTTTTGCTTTTGATGTAGGTGAGGGCTCTCACAAGACGTGAGAGGATTGGTGCCTTGGTAGTGGATGCAATGGACTTGATGGACATACATTTGGATGCATCGCTATCAAGGAGTTTTGGTGGAAGGCCACCATGATTGGAGCTTTGGAGTTGGTGACAATATCTAAACTCCCATTTTATTCATGTTCATGCTTGTTCATTCATATTATTTTGAACATGTTCATGATTTATATATTTTTGTGTGCTTCATGTGGTATTTACATGCTTAGATGTAGAATGGTGTCAAACTTGCATGTATACATATACAAATAGTGAATGACAATTGATTCATATATATAATGAACTTCATGCTCATTTGTATCCACTTATGCATATGTATAGACTAGTTTTGATGATTCTCTTTTATACATGTTTTTTACCTTATTTTATGCTTACTTCATGTATATATATTTTTAATTCAAATCTAATAAATATACATGTATACCCGTGAGTCTCTTGCCTTCATGCAAACATCATTAATAGACTCTTTTAGATTTGAGATATGTATGTGTATTGTTAGGATTGGATTAATCATACATATACCATGAAGATTAGTGTTTTGATGAAAAATGATTTTTCGTGTTAAAAATGTGACTTATGATCTTTTTGAGCTTCATTAACTATTTTCATAAAAATGCTATTTACATGATCGTTTAACACTCACACTTTTGTTAAAAATATTTTGAGCCTTATAGACCATGAGTGCTTAAATTTTTGTGTATCTAGTTAGGTTTTATAAAAACATAAGATTTGATATATTTGAAGGATCTTTAACTAGTTCTCAAAAACAATTTATACTAGTTATTTATTCTTCAAATAGTTGTTGAGATTGTCACATGATTCTATTTTTCTCTCAAATTTATTTGATGCTTCATGATTTGAATATTAGTTTATATGTTAGTTCTTGTCACACTAGGATTTATACTTGTACATATCGTGGGCACAAATAATCTATTTATATTTGTTCTTGAATGCTTATTTGAACCCATGAAATGTGCTTGTATTGCTTGGTTTTGATGATACATACATTCTTAAACTGTATTCCCACTTTTTGGATTTGATTTATGATCATGTGCTTCATTTCATGTATATATGTATTTTGCCAAACTTTAAGATATACATGTATACCTCTTGAGTCATTTGCCTTTAATGCAAATCTATTTATATGGACTCAATTGTGTTTAAGGGATATGTATGTATACTTATTATGTTGTCAAAACATACATATATCTTGAAATATAAATTTTGTTTTTAATAAAAATGTGTGATGATTTAAAGGAATATTGAGGTTAATTGACATTTTTGCTTTATTCCTTGCTTGAAGGATTTCGTACTAGTTTTAAAACATTTTCTTATTAACTAGTGCAAATTCTTCATATGGTAGAGTATATGATTAGCTTACTCTTCATTTGGTATCATTGGATATTTTCAATTGGTATCATATGATTTTTATATACTCATATTTTGATTGTATGTATGAATGCTTTCAAATTCAAATTATATCAATTCTATTGGTATTCTCTTTCATACATATATGTGTTATTTGTGCTTAGTTAAAATTGTCTTACATATTTAAAGCACAATGTATATGCTAAGCTCAATTCAACTTTCAATTGGTAATTTTTAAAGCTTATGCAATATGTTTTCAAAATTGATATCAAATAAAAAATAAAAAAAATATGTTGATTTGATATCTCAAAATGTGTTTTATTAAGAAAGTTCAAAACTTTGTTTTTGATAAAGAAAATTCAAAATTTTTGATTTGTATTTCCTATATGCAAGGAGAGCTTAACATCTCTCTTACATATGGATTTATGTTGAGTATATTATAAATTGAGGAGCTTGACAACTCTTCTTTATAGATATACGTGTGTAGGGGGAGCTTCACATCTCCTCTTATGCATTACATAATATGCGTTATGTGAATTAGGGCTTGTCATCCCTCTTTCATATAATGTATATGTGTAGGGAAGCTAACTTAGCGTCTTCCTCTTCATGAATGTATATCGCATATAATTCTTATTGATTGATTTGTATTACCCTTCTTGACCTCTTTGTTTTTGACAAAAAGGGGGAGAAAAATTTGTTTGATTTGATTTTACTTTGACCCCTTTGTTGATGATTGACAAAAAGGGGGAGAAGAATTTGAGAGTTATATGCATGTTGAGTAAGATTTATGTTTATGCATATATATTTTTGTATTGCAATTAGGAGAAAAAGATTTTGATTTATGCTTGTTTGCATGTTTTATCTCCATACTTGCATACATATTCATGTGCCTCATTGTCATATCTATTATTTATTTGTCATGCATGAGTTAAGGGGGAGCTTCTTTGAAGCTTTACTTTAATCCATGCATATAAACTTCATGAGTTTTGTCATCATCAAAAAGGGGGAGATTGTTGGCCCAAAGGCCTATCACCCTAGTTTTGATGATGATCAACTCATGAAGTTATGTTTACTAATGATCTTGTGTTTAATTAGTGAGAGATTCATTATCAAGATCTTAGTAGGTGCATAGCTCAACAAAGGATAAAATGTCAAGATTTGGAGCTAGCACGGTATGATCCAAGGAGCTTTTGGATCAAGCTTGGACCAAGTCAAGAATGAGAAGCCTTCAAGTGAAGACTTCAAGAAGATGAAGACTTGTGTCTAGGTATAAGATTTTGTTTTTTTTTTAGAGTAAAATGTAAAGGATAGATAGTTGGTGGATTGCTCAAGTACACACACACACACTCTTGATAGAATTGTTTTCATAAAGATTTAGAAAAGATTTTTAACCAAAAACCAAAATGAGATTTGTCCAAAATGAAAGGTATTGTTTTTGGTATTCAAATTATATGTTTTCAACCAAAACCTTATTTAGAGCTTAATGACAAAAACAGAGATATTTCATCTTGATTGTGTAGTGGATCATATCCATACACACTATGCTTTAAAAGTATATCTTGTTTTTATATTTGATGAAGATTGAAAAAACATGTTTTGGAAAAATATTGTTTCGGAAAAACAGTTTTTATCATGAGCCAAATATTTCCAAGTTACAAAAATAGTCCAATCATTTTAACATAACTTGATTTGTGCAAGCATGTTTGTATATCAAAGTATATTGGTTAAACTATTTTTGTAGATTTTTAAGTATTTTATGGGATTTTATGTAAGCTAAAAAGACAAACCTTTTAATCCCAGAAAACAGTTTCCCAGGCTTCAGATAAGTCGACTTGACCTTCTTTACAGTCGACTAATCCTGAAGTCGGTCGACCGGCTCGGTCGACCGACGTGCACAGATGTGCACGCCTTTGTACACTGGAGGACGGCCGACCGTACGGGTCGACCGCTCCAGAGAGCTCTGCTCTCTGGAAAGTTCGCCGACCGTACGGGTCGACCGACAGAGAGTTCGACTCTCAGCTCCAGTGGGTCGTCGACCCAGGCGGTCGACCGTGGCTCCAACGATCGGATTTCTGACCGTTGGCGGTCGACTGCACGGGTCGACCGGCAGCTCTGACAGACCCAACGGCTATATTTTTCTGGCCTATAAATTTGGGAGTTTGGTCATTGTTTTGAGCTAAGATTTGGGAGACTCTTAGAGCCAGTTTTTCCCATTCATTCCAGAGGTTTTTCTCCACAAAATTAGAGCCAATACTTCCAATTAAAAGGAGAGTTTATCAGAGTGTAAAAGAGATTTTCTGGAGTTTTCACCAAAGATTCTTTCCTTGTTTTTCTCACACAAACACTTGAGCATCCATTGATTATTCAATCCTTAGGAGTGTTGTAGTGAGAGCTTTCATTGGTGATCAAAGTGTTGGATCACCAAGATTTCATTCTTGTACTTTGAGGAGATGGGCAAGTGTGCTCGTGGTGGTTTAGAGTTCTTGTGCGAACTCGGTGATTTGAGGTGCGGCCTCGGCGAGCTAGTGAGCTTGCGGTGTGTACAGGACTAGGGAGTCCGAGGGCTTGTAGGTGTTGCGGCACCGAGGAGAGATCCATTGGGATTTTGCATAGTGAAAATCCTTCGTGTGTCGAAGGCGGGGATGTAGAGCAAGTGTGCTCGAACCTCGAAACATACCCTTGTGTTTGCGATTGCCATCTCTCTCTCTCTCTCTCTCTATCTCCTTTATATCTTGCATACTTTTATTGTCCATCTTTATATGCTTGATATATTCATTTGTGCATAATTGTTATACTTGCGTGGGATTGTTGCTAACACTTATTCAACCAAGAGAGCCAACGCGGCACCTCAACCCATTCAGGGGAATCTAGAGGAGTTTGTCCGAGCCCTTCACGGAGAATTCGGCAACACTCGTTGGTTATACGTGGTGTTTAGTGTAAAAGATTTAATTAGGTCATAATTGTTTTAGCTTTCGCATCATTTGGCATCAAGTGACCATTAGATTAGCCATCACCTATTCACCCCCCTCTAGGTGAACTTACAGGGGGGTGAATAGGTGATAATGCTAATCAATGCGCAATTTAAAATATGATGCAACAATCGCCCAAAACAAGACTAAGAGCCAAATACCCCGTAAAGGGTTCTGAACTCCTTCATCCTAATTCCTCTTGAAATGAGTTAGAGGTGCGCAATGCAACTTGTTGTATGGGACTATGATTGACAAGATGAATGAAAACAATGAATCTTGCAATGAAGATAGAGAGCAAGTAATAAGAGAAATGAAAGTAAAGCAAGAATCAAGTGCAAGTAAATCAAACGCAAACACCGAGAATTGTTATCGAGGTTCGAGCACCCAGCTCTACTTCCCCGCCTTCCCAGAAGGATTCCAACCACTTCCACTATCACAAAGATGTTACAATTCACCGAGTACCCAACTCCACAATCTCAAGTACAAGCAATCTCTTAGTAGTCAAAGACCACAAACTCTCTCATTCAAAATTCTCTTCCCTTACAAAGGTCCTTAGAGAACAATGAGTAGGAATGAAGCTCTTGTGTGTAAAGAAAAAGAAATCAGAGAGTTCTTGAAAACACTTCAGAAAATGAGAGAGAATTTCACACACAAAATCAAGAAATCAAACTCTTTTGAATGCCTTAAACTTTTGAAACTTTTGCAAATTTTCTTGTTAAGAATTGGTAAATGAACCTCTCCCCAAACACCCCTATTTATAGGAGAGGGCTAGGGTTTAGAGATAAAACATATTTAAGGCTAATCAGAAAGTATTAAAACCAAACATGTCATTTAAACACACTTAAGTGAGAAAAAGACAAAAATAAACCAGCTTAG